>CAIGRQ010201497.1:0-14329 GCA_903798375.1 Fraxinus sp. D2006-0159 | reverse complement strand
CTCTTACTTTTATTGCCTCCAACAGTATTTTTAGGAAGATACATGGAGTGGAAGATGCTAAAATACATATCATTTCATAGGCTGGCTTGAAGCCAAAGCATCCACTACCCAACCATCTGACTCCAAGAGTTTGGATGTAACTAGGTCAGAGCCAATCAATAAAAACAAAGCACTAGACGAAAGAATGGTGTAAATGAAGTTTAAGGCTTGATTTGAAGAGGTTCTCACTTACTACAATACACCCCTACCTTAGGTAGCAATCCTTCTCATGGGATTCAAGGATTGATGAACTCAATATTTTCAAGGACTTGCAGATCTCCCTACACTTAGCAATCTTTTTTAGGTAATGTTGGAAACATAATCAGAGGCCCTTCATTTTATAGGGGTATGGGGCAACGTCCATATGTTTTTCATAGACCTAATAGCCCTATTGATCTCTTCTGATGAGAAGACAGTAGGCTCCCTAACGTTCGAAATGCCTGCGGCTAAACCCTTGCCCCATCACCTCAGCAGAATTAAAAGGCGAAGTCCTAGACATGATTCAGTGATAAAAAAGATATTAAAGGAGTTTTTCAAAATGTTACCTAAAGACTGGGCTTTAAAAATTGAACAGTAACTAGTGATAATAAAGCTCACTGAAGATGATTGAAGGTTGATGGAGATTGCAGATGTATCGCCAAAGAAAGTGAGTTCGTAGAGTACAATTGTGTTTTCGAATTTTTTGCAAGCAAACGACTTGCAAAAGGAAGAACACTTTTTATATCTTAAAGGCAATTCACATTACCATTTGGATCAACTCGAAAGTCAACCTGTTCATCCATATGTTGCTTCATCTGAGCCGTTAAGATGTAACATCAAACATGATCTAGGGCTTGAATGAGGCGATGTACCTCAAACGCGAGTATAGACGCGTTGCCTCGAACTCTTCCGATCGGCTATAATTAGCAATAATGACCTAGGTGACACATCTCTTGGAAGTAGGCAACGTCTAAACTGGTTTTCCTTTGAAACATACATCTTTCAATTGATTGGCACAATATCCAAAGATGTATCGTTCACTCAAAGACTTGTCACATCACCTCAATTCCAACATTTATATTTTTTATATCAACTTGCATCTATCTATACCTCAACGGCATTTCTCAAACCTTCTATAATTCAGAACCTTGTCCTCACGCAAGGACCTCACCTCTACCTTACAACTTTTCTTAAAGCTTTTATTATTCAAAGTTTCATCCTCAAGCAAGGACATCACCTCTACATCCCTTACATTGTTGGCACCAAAGGTATTCCAACCTATTTCTGCAATTCGAACTCCATGCATTATATAAATATCCATGTCTACACTTGAGGGATTATTATGTTGTGTTCAAATACCCAACTATATGAGCAATTAGCTCGCCAAAGGAAGGTAAGACATTTCATGACAAAGAATTCACTTCTTCTCTACATTGGAGTCCACACATTATATAAATATCTTTACATAGACTTGGGGGACTATTATTACACTCGTTCTGAATGAGGCTCCAAGTCGTCATACACGTGGCAACCAAATGGCAATCGACCGACCCCACACTCTACATTACCGCCCTACCTAGTCTAGGTGATAAACCACTTCATCTTATGTAAGTTGGTAGGCGTCCCTCTAAAGTTGAGGTGAGGTACCACGTCTGTTGCATGAAGAACTCCGAAGCGACTAGCCTCCTAGCCAACAAAAAGCATCTTCTCACATCATTTCTTCCAAGGAGATCTTTTGAACAAATCTTCTTATGATTGATTGATGTGACGCTCTGCAATAAGTGCCTAAAAGATCAAACTATCAATCTATATTTCAGAGGTCAGCCTAGGCTTTAGAGTAGCTACACGTGGAAGCTTTAAACGCATGTTAGCCTATGATTGATAGAATGATCCCTACGAAAAGATCTCGACCATCACGATAAGACCACATGTTACTTCATCCAATGACTCTCTTCTTCATTTCTCTAGTATAAATACCCCTATACTATGATAAGAGATGGGGTTCCATCCTGATCTTTGCAATCTAGTCTTTTAAATCTAAAAAACCTTTCACTATATTTACGCACATTCTCAACCATGTCCTCGTGACCACTTCACCGTCAGACATCACTTTCTAGTTTACTAAAATATTGACTTGACCGTCGAGTGCCCGCGACTGCTTCTATCTCCACCGAAAAAGGCCACGAGTGACTAATAGTGTGCTACCGAGCGTAGGAAAGAGCTTACATGGAGTCTCGTTCTGTTGACCACATGTCGTAAGTATTTTTCGAGATCAACAAATTGGCGCCCACCGTAGGGCCCGAACCTACAACCACAAGGTTAAGAGCCTTGAGTTTCCATTAGCCCATGTAGAGTAAAGCTAGTGTTCTTGTCAATCATCTCACTGTAGCTCCGATCCTTAAAGGGATGTTGGTAGATATGACTGATGATGTCCCACTGCTCTTCGGAGATCTCAAACGTTAGTAGAGAGCCTGCAAAGAATGAAAATATTAAGCAATAAGAAATGATTCCAAGTAAAATCAACTAGGTAAAATGACTTATTGGCTGAGGAATAAGAAGTGAGGATGGTAAGATGAGCCATAGGATCATTCTTCATAGTGTCCCATCTCATATAGCCTAAAACCAGGACTTCTGTCACTCCTTCACTAAAGAGGTCATATCAACCACGAATGTGGAGTGAGATCCCCAAGGATTCAAATAATTCCACCCCCTACTCTTCTCACCCCGATTACGCTCTTAGGGAAGTAAATGGAGTGGAAAATAATGAAAGACACATCTACGCCTAAGCGGCCAGCGTCAAAGCATCCACGACCCAATCATCTAAGACCAAAAGTTTGGGTGGAGTATGGTCGGAGCCAGCACATAGGAGTGGAGAACTAACCTAGAAAATGGGTAAAAATGGAATCTAAGGTCTGCCCTCAACAAGTTCTTACTTATGGCCACACAACCCGACCTCGGATAACATACCCTCTCATTAGGGTCGAGTATATCAAGTCTATATTGTTAGGTATCATAAAGACCTGTCTACACTTGACTAAAGTTTTCAAAGTGATTTTAGAGGGACGGCTAAAAGTCCCCCATTGGATAGAAGTGTCCACCCGTGGGGCAAATAGTCTCCAGATGTTTTTCCCCGACCTTATCGCTCTTCCTATTTCGTTCGAAAAGACGACTATTTGATCTCTCGTAGTCGAACTCTCAACACTTCATCTCTCCCCACTTATAGAAGTGTTTTCGAACCTCTCAGAAACATTCAGTTAAGTTTTGAAGCAAATAAAGAAGGAAAAGTTTACCTAAAAATTATGATTCGAAGAAAGGAATTCGCCAGAGTTTTCAATCTTGGTCGCCGGAGAAATGGAGGCGGAGCAAAAACGGAGGTAGAAAGGAGTTTCAGAGAGATTTTGCAAAATAAAGTTGTAAAGTGAAGACTTGGGCCTTATATAGGTGTCCCAAGTTCACCCCAGCCGTTAGATCATTGTTGATCACATCTTGGCCGTCCAAATCCATGGTTCATCAGAACCGTTGAAACCAAAAGTCACGTAAGCCAATGGACCTGATGAAGTGGTGTACTTCACGTGCCAGCCCAAACGCGTCACCTTGAGCTCTCCCAACCGTCACCATGATTACCATTTATTGGCTAGAAGGAGTGCATTAGAAGCAACCGACCACAAAAAATTGCCTTGGGCAGAAGCGAGAATTGTCAAATTATTAGCACACAACCCAAAGCTGCCTTATTCGTAGATGCTTCATCCTTCAACCAAGATGTCGCCTCTGCTATGAATTTTCTCAAAGTTGCCAACACTCATCGCTTCGTCCTTCAGCTAGGGTGTCGCCTCTACAACAACTCTACATAGAGTCGCTAGCATTCATTACTTCGTCTTTCAGCCAGGACGTCACTTCTGCAACAACTCTTCACAGAGTTGTCAGCACTCATCACTTTATCTTTCAGTCTAGGACATCGCTTCTGCAACAACTCTTTACAGAGTTGTTAGCACTCATCACTTCGTCCTTCAACAACTCTTCACAGAGTTGCCAGCATTCATTACTTCATCCTTCAGCTAGGATGTCGTTTCTACACACCTATTTGTCTCTTCTACAACGTAAACACTCCAAAACATGGTATTGCCACATCAATAAAGTCCTTACATTATATAAATATCCATACACGGACTTGAGGGAGTGTTGTTACGGGGCCTTCAAAGGCCCTCCACCTTGTCCGTCCATCTCATCCGCCACGTGTTGGACGAACTAGTTTTGCGCCACCACGTGTTGGACGAACTGAATTTGTATTGGACGAACTGCATTTGATGCCCCAAACCAAAACGCTACTGCTCCCTTGTAGAAGAGCTGAACTTATCCACCATACACGGCGGAAGCAAAGGCCCACACTTTGCTACATCCCACGTTTACCTTCCATAGCCTACCGAGGTCTTTTATGAGGAGATCTCTCCAAAGTCAAGTCCTTAGACTGATTGATGGGATGCGTAGTAGGCTACAAATGGTCGACTCATGTTGCTATGTCAGAAATCATTTAATGTCTGACAACCTATGGATTGAGAGATTGACGCCTATGAAAGAATGACCCATTCGAGATTCGAAGTCGCGTGTCTCCCCATCCAACGATTCTCCTCTTCCTTTCTCTAGTATAAATGTCTCCACACTATGATTTAGGGGGGGTAAAAAATCTTTCATTATATTTACACACATTCTCAATCATATCTCGTGACCACTTCACCGTCAGACATCACTTTCCAATTTATTGAAATATTGACTTGATCGTCGGAGTGATCACGACCACTTCTACCCCATCGCAAAAGGTCACGAGTAACTAGTGTTCTACCGTGCGCAAGGAAGAACTTACATGGAATCTCGTTTTGTTGATCACGTGTCGTAACCAATTTTTCGAGGTCAACACTTTTGGTGGAAAGCCCCCACCAATTTCAATGCCTTTGGCGTGGCAAACAAGCAAAGCATAATCATTTACACCGCCACGATATCAGCATACCATGTGACGAGAGCAAAAGGAATCATTAAAATCACGCAACTATTTAAAAATTTGTAGCCATAGAAACTTACAATACTTTAGTATTTACAAAAAGCGTTGACTACACAAGGTGACTCATCACCAACTAGGCAGATTTTTATACAGATTTTCCTCAATTTTTAATATCAAAATTGACCCCAAAATGGACACGAATATTAAGTCTCCTAAAGACCTATTTCATTTCTCTACTTACAGATACCCTAGACACAGTAGAATTATTTTTGGTCAATCAAAACAAACTCCGATTACTTACAAAGACTCCTTGCCTTATATACAGACACTTTTTGACATGTATTTACACTATACAAAATGATCAATGATCTCTATTAGTAGCTCACTTGATCAAACTGTTCAAAATTTCCACCTCTTGCTAAATCTTCCGGTTTTTTTGTCATGTACTAGTTTTATGATTGCTCTCTAAGCCAGGGCAGGGATGCTGCTGTTGCATCTATCCCTGTCGAGGCAGTCGAAACCCTCGATCCTAATGGCTGGATTGTTGCCAAAATTTGTTCGCACAGATCCACTTTTGCGGGTGGAGGATGGCGACAGAGCCAGCTCTGATGGAAACGGGATTGCTCGAGGTGAAACCGGGGTGAATTTCTCATCCCCAAAACGGGCATCTTGAATTAGTGGGTTAGATACTCTGCTTGGTGGCGACCCAGAGAAAAATGGGGGTGAGGAGGCCATCTGTGCTACGGATTGTTCAGCACCATAACCACCCTGTACGAATCAAGAACCTCATAAATTGTTTCAACTAAAAATTTTAAGAAAATATTTGTCCACACAATTGAAACATGAACTTTATTTAAGGCCCACAAATACTTTGTGATGTTCTTACACAGTGAACCAAAGGTCAAGACTTTTTCTATACACTATTACTTTTGGTGACAACTAGTGTCCACATAAATTGGTATAAACTCATACGAAAAGAGTGATCCACCTAACTCAACAAAATTATAATTAACTTAACACGGCATGTTGCAGATTTTTTTTAGGATATACTCCGTGAAAGGTGATTTATTTTTTTTTAAATATGTATAATTAAAAAAAATAGGAAAAAATTTTGAATTTACATATAAAATTATTTTATTAGTAGAATATGTGATTGAAAATGAATTTTAAAGAATTTGGGGCAAATATGGGCTTCATCAAATTTAGAAAACAGGCTAACCTTTGCAAAAATGATGTCAAGCAGTTCATTTCCAGCTTTTATATCACAAACGTCCTGTTGATGGCTGTTAAAATAAAAACACGAAATTAAATTTTAAGTGTAAACACAAATAAAACTTAATAAAATGATCAAAAAGGAGAAAGGAATTTGAAAATTACAAAAACTTACCTAAAATGCCATCGAAGGGGTCTAACCGGAGGGTCGTTAAGCGTCGTGGTGGTGGTGGTGGGTCTGGTAGAGGGGATAAGACCAACACGCCGCGGCTTGGGGCAAACCAAAGTCTCTTTCTTGTCCACACAGATAGACATAGATCTGCTGCCGCCACCCCTCATCTCTTCATGGGAAGCAAAAGCCTTCTGCTGAATAGCACACCGATTCATGTTCTTCTCTTCGGATAAATATAAGCAAACACCTGTGTTTTACCAAAAAATTCAAATAATTTCAGACAATTGCCTCAAGATCAGAATACTTAAAAAAAAAAATTAACTATTTTTGGATGTTAAGACAAGGTCAAATTGAGCTCTAGATGAAAATCCCATAAGTTGAGATTTTTTACTTTGTTCTAGAAGAAAAAAACATAAATATTAATTTAATAATTTGGTAAAATATCATTTAGATCTGTTGCAAAAATCGAATTTTTCTTTTTCTTTTTCTTTTTTTTTTTTTTTCTTTTGTCGATTTTGAACTAGATCATGAACTATTAAGTAAAGAGATCAGGGAAAATCTTATGACTATAAGAAATAATCGGAAATTTTGA
This sequence comes from Fraxinus sp. D2006-0159, assembly GCA_903798375.1. Classification (NCBI taxonomy): domain Eukaryota; kingdom Viridiplantae; phylum Streptophyta; class Magnoliopsida; order Lamiales; family Oleaceae; genus Fraxinus; species Fraxinus sp. D2006-0159. The sequence goes on along the minus strand of CAIGRQ010201497.1, from coordinate 7,342 downwards.
GCTGCCGATATGGAAAGAAATTGATATCTCAAAAGGAGTAGAAAATTTATAAATTAGATGATTTTCATACAGATCTATGAAAAATGTCTTTCAGTCCAGAAATTTGAGATGGAAATATGTAATCGAAATCACTGTTTCTATTTACCATTAGAACGTTTAATTATCTACAGATCTACGAGCTATATTATCACATCAATTCACATCGAAACATTAGCTCAACCAAAATCAAATTGAAAAGAGCAGACCTCTCAAAAAGAACAATATTACCTCTTTAAAGGGAAAAAAAATCTCCAAGCTCAAAATCATGAATAAAACAAAATTAAAACCTACTTCTCCTCCAAAACTTCAAAAATTGTAACCCAAAAACCATAAAAATGCGCTAAAAACTCATTTTGACCAAGTTTTTTCTATCTATTTTTCACTTACAAAAACACGTACATGCACACAGAGAGAAGATGAGCTTGATTTACCTGAACAAACTGTACAGAATTGTGTAGTTGAATTACTCCTCCAAGCAGAGGATTCAAATGAAAAGGAAAAAAAAAATAAGAAAAGAGAAAAAATTAGAAGAAATTGGGTCAGAAGAAACGGTCAGTCTTGGGCAGCAGAAGCGGAGATTAATAAAGCATGCGGTAGATGATATTTATACACGGCGTGAATGGAAAAATAAATAGAAAGAAAAATTAAAGACCAAAAGTTGAATTGATTATAAGTAATTAATTAAAATTAGAGCTATTAATTTATTAGAGGAGCGTTTGGGGTTGTTATGTTCCTAAAAGTTTTGGAATCATATGAGCATTTTTGATCCTTTGCGTTGTAAATAAGAAAATCGAGAGGGATGTCTTTTGAATACTTAACTCTTTTTGTCGATTTTGTACTTCTACAATATAATACCTAGTAATAATTTTGTCATTTCTGCATAGTGCATGTCGTTTAACATGTTACTTTAATGACGTAAACAAGAATAGTAGAATCGGACACTTTATTTAATATGTAATTAAGCTCCTTATTGATTGATTAAAGTAATTATCGAACACATAACAAAGTGTTCATCGTGTTTAAAATTCAATTAAAATTGAAAATATGGCCGTTATTGGATCTCGATCGTCTAATAAAAGTCAACAATAATAACTAATTTTTCAATTTTAATATCTATCGAACACGCTCATAATCTGATGTAATGACAAACAAATGTGTTACAAAATTCGTTTTACTTGCAAATAACATTTATATACTATTGTGTTCAAATTTCATAAAAATTGAAAAAAAAAAAGTATAATACGAGTGACACCATTTATCTCTCATATTGTGAGCATAAAATAAGTAACTACAAACAAAAACAAAATAATCGACCTCCAAAATATAGACAATAATATTAAAATAACTTGTACAGTATAGAAAAATTATAACCATCGAAGTAAATTATATTCGTCGAAAAAGACAGGTATGCATCTTCAAACTCTTGTAAATAGTAATGTTGATATCACATATCGAAAAATATTCAATAAGCAATACACACTATGCCTCCATTTAGCAAAATTTGTAAATCATTTATAAGTTTTAATTTGATAAAATTTATAAATCATTTATAAATGGTTAAATTTCATTTTCAACACACTTATCAATTACTTATTTTTATCTGTTTAGAAACTAAAGCATTATAAATTCTTCCAAATGGAGGCTAAATAGTCAAACTACATTTTCAATTAACCTCACAATTATTATCCACTCATTCATCACTACATGCTAAATTTTGGTTTGTTCAAATTCTCATGTTTACAATCAAGCATATGAATTAAATCTCAAATTTTAATTTAAGTTAAAGTCAACAATTAATTTTAACCACATATTTCATAGAATCAACAACTTTTCAACTATACATTTCATCAGCTTTTATCAAAATTTAGAATGAGTTTGAGCCACATTATATTGGAAGAATGTATTTTGGAATAGTAGATTGATGGAGAATGTGTGGTTGAAAAAGAATGAAAAATTATTGATGTGATGGAAAATATGATTTTATTAAAAAATGTGTAGTTGAAAATGAATAGAAAAATGAAAATGAAAATTTTAATATGGTTCAAACAGGTGCTTAATTTTAATCTTCACCAAACAAGGATTGAGTGAAGCTAAAACAAAAGTTTCCAATTTGAATTTCAAATACCAAGAAATCCCATTTTTCAAATTTTCCTCTACTTTTTTGAAGATAAAAAAGTGGGTGGCAATTAACTCTATGATTAGATACTTTTAACAAAGCAAAAAAAATAAAAGTTCCAATGTTTAAGCAAATATCCACTTTATTCTTTTCAGTTTTAAAATATACAGCCCAAAATGGGAGGGAGTGGCTGCCCATTCAGCAAATAGCACAATTCTAGCGATATATCTTTTAAGATACGGTGGGGGTGGGGATGTTATGTTGGATAGAATTAGATACGAAATAGATAAATTTTGTTTTTCTTTTAATAATATTCACAAATCGTAAAGTTTTATGTTAAATACGTTGAACTGAAAGAAATTAGACATTTGTGATTTTCTTGGTGATTAAGATATTAGTTATGTAATTTCTATTGAATTGTGATCCCATGTGTTAGAGAAAATAAACAATATGCTTAAATAAATAAATTTTAGTTTAATTTGTGTCCACTATTTTGACTATATGTATGTAAGAAGAAAAATGGCAGCTTGCAATTTCTTTTCACTTGTGATTTTCGACGATTAACAGTTTAGGTGATAATGAAATTAATTAATTGAGCAATGTTATTTATCAAAATTTCAGATAGATGATCGTCGATTTATGTAATTGTGTGATCACTGTCACACTGATCATGTCAAATATTCATTGGACAATATGATAATGATTTTATTGTAGTATATAAATCGGTTATCATCTGAACTCTAGATGAATATTATTATTTCATTTGATTGGAGTAAAATATAAGGATCCCTTTCCAAACCTTCCCCAACTTTTACATTTTTTTTTTATTTTATTTAATCTTTTTAAATTTAAATCCTATTTGAAAATTAAAAGTAAAATATTAATAGCATAAGTTAGTGTGATAGAATGAGATATGAAAATAAGATATATAAATCTTCACCTTACCCAATTTCTATTTCAAAGTTGCATATCAAAATGTAAATTTTATTAAGAGAGTAATTTAAATAGTTACATATTAATTATTCTTTTTCATATTTAAGCATGTGAAATTTTAGCCTTTTAAGTAGCAAAGTGAAAGTGCTATGGATTTTATTTTTGCATTTTTTAAACCCTATAAAAATGTAATGATAGTTATTTATGTCATATAATAATATTTTTTTATCCTATGTTACTTAAAAGTTTTAATTTTCTTTAAAATATGGTGTAAATAAAGTCGCCTAAATGGAACTTTTATTCAAACATACAAAATTTGAAAAATATGGCATTCGTGAAGACGAGTAATCAAAGAAGTTTGATGGCTCTTGGAATTATCAACGAAAAAAGTCCATTGATAAATTTTACTATTATTTTACCAGTGCTAAAATATAATTTTCTTTCTTTGATGAAGTAGATTGTAATTTATAATAACGACAAGAACATCATACATAAATATCAATAAATCATATTATTTTATATACAGCAATGTATTTATTTATAACAATGTAAAATTAATGAATCTAAGAAAATACAACGTACTTCATCCAATGGAATTCACGAGTTTGGTAAATTGGTTTAATAAATTAATGAATATATATAGACACACACACACATACATTAACAAAACTAAAGTTAAATAAGTGATTTATAAAAATAATATGGATCAATCATCCATAAAATAATTCTAGTTCGTCAGACTTTTATTTGAAAATTAGACCAATCAATACAATTTGCAAAAAAAAAAAATGTTACATGTACAAAATGAGTATTGTTTCTGTGTGAAGTAATGATAATGTGGATTGAGACGACAAAATCAATTTTCTACGTGGATAATCATATCATGTTATTTTACACTGCTGGTGTTATAACACCAATTTAAGTGACACTAAATGTAACTAAATAAAAAACAATATGAGTCATATAGTTTCATTTTTAATTGAATTTATCACATAATATCACGAAAAAATTAAAAATCGTGCTTACTATCACTTTACAGAACCGTACATGACATTTTACCTTATACGGCTTCTCATTCATTTCTTTCAAATTTATTGGATCCTTCTTTGCATTTGAGAATTCTTCGGCGGCCATTTCATCAGAGGTTCCTAATTTAATCTTGTGTGATTCCTATTGAAACATATACTTGGGGATGGATGAGGATGGACGATTTTAAAGGAGGATGAACGATTTTAAAGTAGACTCTCCATTTGTTGCGTTTTGGTGTTGTGTCATTACTAGTGATAAATAACATTATTAGCCAAAAGGAAACCAAAATAATTGTTGGATGGCTAAAACTATGTCCCTGTTTGATTTACATTATAAATAATTTTTTTTTATTTATTTTCAATCATTCATTCTTCAATAAAATAATATTACACATAAATTCAAATCTTTTTATTTTTTTATTTTTTAACCATATATTTTTCATCACACTATATCATATCATACAATACGTTCTATTGATAATAATGACCGTCAAACGCCCATGTAATAAGGCTGAAACGGTCAAATGAAAGGAAAACGAAACAAGTAGCTACATTGTTTTTCACCCCTAACTAATTTTTTATTGTTATTTTGACTTTAAAATTATCAACTGGGTCAAACGTCTTCCTCCAGTTGCTGAGGGTACAATAGTTTCTTTGTTCCAATTATATTTCGACACGCATGAAATCAACTTGCGCCCTGGCTCTCAGACTAACCTAATAGCATTCTAGAATCTAGATCCCGTACAGTATTTATTAATTGGGATTAGTTGTACTTTGTTATTGTCCTGTCAAGTTCAATTCACTAGGTCAAAATTAAAAATTGTAATTTGCCATGGATCTCAATCTTCACTTTAGTTTGAGAGGTATACATTAAAATTTTTATTATTTTTAATTACATATTCTTTAATAAAATAATATTTTTCATAACATCAATAACTTTTCATTCTTTTTCAACCACACATTCTCCATTAATCTACTATTATAGAATATATTTTTCCACAATAATATTGCTCAAACACACCCTTATTATAATTTTTCTTTAAGCCCTATTTGGTTTAATTAAATCAAAATTAATAATTAATTTGAATCATAGATTTTTTTTAAATTCATAATTTTTATCAACTTTTTAACTCATATTTTCTCAAATATTAAAAGTCTATTTTTAGTAAAATCAAATAGAGCTTAAATTTTTAAGATAAATATTATTTCCAACTTTTTTTAATGCGATGGTTAAGGATGTAAATAAACAGAGCTAAGCCGACCACGAGCCGAAAGTCACAGTTTGATCAAGACTCGGTCGAAAAATCAAAAATCGACTCAAGCTTTTGGCTTGGGCCTTGTCGAGCTGAGCTGAGTTGAGGCACGGGGCACCCCGGGCTTGCTCCTTTTTTTGGTTGATGAAATTTAAATTTTTTAAAGTCAATTTTTTTTTTTTAAAAAAAAGCTGCTTGTAGGCAACATTACAAACTTTCTACATAATGCAAGCAGCTAAAAGACAAAAGACACCTACCATTTAGGTTCGGGCCAACGTCCAAAAATGCGGCTCGACCCAAGCCTCGAGCTAAGTTGGCTCAGGCTTTTTATAGGCCGAGCCACGGGCCCATTTACATCCCTATCGATGGTCTTAAAAATGTGTAGTTAAAATTAATTGTTGACTTTAATTTGAGATTTTAAATAAAATTTTATCCAAACCAAAAAGGGCTTAGATCTATTTGTAAATTTGTAGCAACATGGTATAATGGTTAATAGCAGCATGTTGAGTCTCATGTTACTCGAGTCTAGCTGTAAGTAAACGATGCTTTTGGTCAATGGACTTTCACTGTTTTAAGTTGTATCATTCGTGCTACTTTACCTAGCAACATGATATTTGTATTAATGTCCCATAACCAGTTTCTACAGTTTAGGCTTCGCTTGCTACTTGCTAGTATTTCTAAAATCAATATTCCATTTCAGTAATCCTCGGATAAATCCCTCCACAAAATTTATTAAGTTTATTGAAAATGACTTATTTACTTTTTAATTTATGAATCCACTCCAAACAGGGACGTAGCCAAGATTTCAGTTTTAGGGGACGAAAAAACGGGGGGTGGAGCCCGAATTTTTTTTTTTTAACTAAGAGGATTGAAAACGACGATTTTGAGTACCAAAATATGCAAGTTAGATTGATTNTAAACATAAATTAACTAAAACATTGAAAACTAATCTGCTAGACTGCTAGTGCTGGAGTCTAGACGAACTGTCGGAGTCTGATTAGTCGACGCGTAGAAAAGGGGACAGGGGCGGCGTGCGGTGGGCGTTGGTGGAGCCTCAGAGATGGAGTCACGACGCAGTCATCTGTCGCGCAGAGAAAATATTTGAGGAAGAATGATGGATGTCTGTAATCGGGATTACATTTTGTGGGTTGTGGTCTATGGGTATGCGTTTGGGTAATTGATTCATAAATGAGTAATTTGTTTTTGGATTGGATTTGAGCTATTTATTTATTTAAGTAATTATTGGATCTTTTATTTATGTTTAAGATTTTTATATGGTTGAATTTTAGAAGTGTAAATTATTGGGTCAATATTTATTAATGGAAAAAAAAAATTCAAAATTTTGCGGGGGCGAGTTAATTTTTAGGGGGGGCGAAACTGAAAAATACATTACAAATTAACTAGGAATAGTGGACCGCAGACGATGTTGGGGGGGCGGTCGCCCCCTGTCCCCTAGCTCCGTCTTTGACTGGTAACGGGGCGAGTACAGGGCGAAAGATTGCTCCGCGAGATGAGGGCGGGGCAAGTTGTCCCAACCCCGACTTGCCTCGTTACCATCCATGTTGGTAATAGTGGCCAAAGCATCAGCCACATCATTGCCTTCCATGTAAATAATACATTCTCAAGAGATAGTGCAGGCATGTGAAGGTGTCTGTTGCAAACCACACCTATCTGTACTTCAAATTCATATGTAAGGTTCAGGGAATCCGTGTTGGGATTAATTGAGTTTAATTTGGTTAAATCATTAAATATGATATTTAATGATGTGTGCCATTACAATTAATTTGGATGAATTGAAAAAAAGTCTATAATATAAGTTCATAAGTTGATAAGCTCATTTCAAGCGTCTTATATATGGTTGGTTAGAAATTTCACATTGAAAGTTTACAAGAAAAAATATTTGTTTATATATGGGACGTGTGAACAAACTATAATTTAATAAGTGACATACAATTTGGCTAACTTTGGCTAGC
>CAIGRQ010201474.1:0-13140 GCA_903798375.1 Fraxinus sp. D2006-0159 | reverse complement strand
AAAGCGTTTTTCATGATTTTAAAATCCAGAAATAACACAAATCATTTCAAAGGAATAGTAAAACTATGACAACTGAAACAATCAAGAAAAAGGCAAATTGAAACTACACAAGTAGGTAAAAGGAGAATAGGTCACATAGAATAAGCAGCAAAGAATTATTAAAGTTATTCAAGATTTACAGAAAAAAGAATTCTAGGAAATAAACACAAGAACGGGATCAAGACTATATGCTAGATAACAGAACATGCTTAGTTCAATCTGCAGTCAGGTATGGGAAAGTATACAGTAAGACAGAAAACAGGTAACACATACTACAGCAGGACAGAAATCAAGAACAAGTGCTATATTTGAAACAAGAACGATCAAGTTCACCAGGATTCCGTGAGAATCATGTTCTCAGGTCAAGGCTCAACTTGATCACTCCAAAAAATAACAGTAATGTAGGTCAAATCACAGGGCAAGGTAAAGTCTAGGGTTGAAAAATGCAAACCAGAGGGCAGCTAACGTATAGCTACCAAACCAATTGTTCCAGTACAGCAAAGGACACGAAGATCTCAGAAGGGAGAGGTGTTCCACCAGAAATCACAAAAGGAATCAAGAATCGAAGAGACTCTAATCACACAAAGAATCCCAATCAAACCAGAAATCAGGAACATAAACTCCAAGGACACTCTCAAACTCAGTACTTGAACGAAAATAACCAAAGACTCCAAGAATCGAAGGGATTATAAAATAGGGTTTTCAGATTTTTAAGAGATCTAAGATAGAAGACTGAAAATTAATTTTTCAGGCTCCAAATCTCGATCGAAGAACCAAGAACAGCCAACGAAGGCTCTGATACCACTGTTATACAATACAAAATAGTTCAACGTTACAGATCTAAAAGATCGAATAACCACAGAACAACTAAAACCCCAACAACACTCTAACTATCGAATCAACCACCGCACACTGAAAGTTTCATAGACAATAGGCTCAGAACATTAATCCAAGACTCATCAACACTGTCAAACCCAGATCTACGCAGAAACCACCCCAGTCAAACAAGTAATCACTAAGCAACTTCAATGAGACTGGAGGATTCGATCAACCAACTAAAAGGCCTAACAACCACACTGATTTCACAAAGAAAACGACTCAAGAAACAGATTCAAGGATCAACTTCACACAGAAGAAGATGAAGGAGAGAAATCACAGAGAAATCTCTAGAAAAACGAAAGGAAAACCAAAAGAATAGAATGAATCCCGAAACCCTTGGAATCCCTCAGAAATATCAAGACCTCGAGATGGTGTAAATCTCATCCAACGGCTCAGAGCAGCTGAAGCTTTTAACTTGATTTGGACTGGGTATTGGGCCTGGTTTCACTGGGCTGACTTCAGTTGAGTTAAGTAATAGTGGAATGAGCCAAAGGCCAATTATCATTGCCTAATGTGGGCTGGACCATGGCATCACAACCTCACACTTATTAAATTGAGAAATATGTAATTTTAATAATAAAAAAATATATATATATGATGAGCCATGAGCCTGCTCGACTCATTTCATCTCATCGAAGAACGAGCTTGACGGGTGAGCCGGACCAAGCGATATTTTTGTTGAGGGAGTTAGTTCGCACTTGACTCATTCTATTTAATATCCCTAAATGATAGTATTGGAAAAATATGGTATAATATGTGTATAGCATCGTTTAAAATTAGTATCTTTAATTTTACCTTTAACCAGTTTATTTAACATTGAAATTTACGAAATCTTGGGTTTGTAAGTCTAACTTCGGTGTTGGTTTCCTTTCATGCTTACTTTTTGTGCTTTTATTTACACCATAGCAATAAATTACAATGCATAAGAAATATGTAAGGTTTCAATCATTTACAATTTTTTTTTTCTACTTGTTATAATACCTTGTGTATGCGATGTTTGGTCCGTTTGGACGATAACCTCCAAAATTAGATGTTTTATCTCATACGAATTGTAAGTGTCAACCGTACGCTGTTGGCCCTTTCCTACAATTTTATACTCGTATTATCAATTTAAGGTTAGAGTCCATTCAATTTTGTGTAAATTATGGGTATGTTTGGGTCGGAATAAAATCTGATTTTAATCTAAATCAAAATCAAACAATTAATATCAATCAGATTTTTCATAGGTTTCACATCTTTTCAACCAATGATGGAGCCAAACGTTATGAACTGAGGGGTCAAAAATGAAAATTCTGGGCGTCAAAAAGTGAAAATTTTGGTTATAAAAATAATAAAATTGTGGGGTCATCTGACCCCCACAAGACCCCATGTGAATCCGTCCATATTTTCAACCACACATTTCAAAAATTTCTATCACAATCCACTAAAAATCTGATTTTATTCCACACCAAACATCCTCTATAAACAAAACAAACTTCAATATTTCCCACCAAAAAAAAAAAAAAAGTATTCCAAAATCAAGACAAAATCCACAAACAGCGTGTATAGGAACATTATTTATTCTGCATGGCACAATCCTAACAAGTGTAAGCAATATAGCTTGCATGGGATGACATAACATTCAAGTTCAGTGAATGAATTGATGGTCATTAATGTTATATTTGTGGCACAGTTAGATATATTACTAATATATTTCAAATAATAATCATATAATGATATTTCTATTCTTCAATTGATCCATACAACTTTATTCAATATACATAGTAATATAATCATGCTACAAGTACTATATAATGTACTACACGGGTGACTACATGATCAAGTGGCGGCCCCCTATTATCGTGGCAATAGGGGGCCGCCACTTGGCTAGTCAACCGTGACATGATGTACTACATGGTTGACCATATGGTTAAGTGGCGGCCCCCCCTATTGCCGTGGTAATAGGGGACCGTCACTTGGCCACGTAATCAACCATGAAGTAAAATTTGTAATACATATAATTTAATCCTTAGAAACAAGTCAATTGTCGCGCCTAAACGTATTTCGTGTTGAATCGGCTAACTCTAGGTTCATGTGACATTTCATCCATAATCACGGCCCATCAATTGATACTTGCATCGGGATGGATTCAATATCGAACTACAAGTCGGACTAATATGTTTCACCATGGTCGTGAATACATCACCTAGGTTCCGATCCATGAGCACTACAATTACTCGATGAAGACTCACTTTCGCTACAAGTACTCTAGTGGATTCCCTTAACCAAGCAACTTTTTATGAGTCACCAACTTGTTCTTCAATAAGTACACGGTCTGATCGGCTCCTCTCTTTGCTTCAGAGTTTACGGCTTCGTATTCTATTCCACTCAGCGATAGGGATTCTTTTTCACATTTTAAGAAATGGGGCATTGTGCTTAACCCTAACTCAAACTTTGCTATCCTTTTTTTTTTTGTAGTGGGTTGCCATTAATTTACTCTTCTTCTGTTCCCATAGAAATGCTACTATCGAGACGGTTTCAGCAGAAGTTTAATGCCAACATTTACTATACTCCATCAACTCTCTCAACTGTCATCCACTCAATTAAGCCCAGAAAATACCCTTAAATACCCCATCCTTCTCAACGTTCATTCTCACTCTGTTCTGTGTGCGTGTGATATATAATATAGAGAGAAGATATATATACACATATAGAGAAAGATGGCAAAATTGTACGTAATATTAGTGCTTGCAGTATTTGTATTTGTGCATACAACTGCACGAAACATTCGCATCGAAACACAAGGCTCAAACCCTAATGATAACACAGTAAGCCATGTTGAAAACAGACAAAATGCTGCAGCCGGTGTTGATGATCAGAAAAATTTCATCACTTACGGCGGCGTGGGCGGATGCGCCGGTATTGGTGGCGTTGCTGGGGTATTGCCAGTGGTACCAGTTCTTGGTGGTGTTGGAGGAGCCGGTGGCCTTGGAGGTGCTGGTGGTGTTGGCGGCGGGATTGGAAAAGTTGGTGCTGTGGGTGTCAAAGGCGCCGGAATTGGTGGTGTAGCGGGTGCCGGCGGTATTTTGCCTTGAGAAGTTTGTTCGTGTTAAAATTGTCTGCATGCATGGTGTCATTATTCAGTATAATTAGGTCGTTGTTGTTTGAAGTTTTATTTCCAAGGTCTTAGTGTATTTCTTGTGTTTTCAATTCTGTAATTTCGTGAGTACTGAGTTTATTTAATCTTGTCTATTTTGTCTCCCTCTTGTTATATGGCTACATCACTTTTATAGCTAGATTTACTACAAGCTCGATATTGTCATGGAGGAAGATGAAGTGGTTCAGGAATCACAAGCCACTGGCTACATGCAGGACCAACCATTTTTCTTTATGAAATCAACATGGGGCAAAATCCTTAATTTCTTACTTTATTCCCCTTTTCTCCTTCCTTCCTTCAAACAAGTTCGAAAAACAGAGAATGTCCATTCCGCACCATCTAAGAGAATCGTGACCAGAAAAAAGTGAAGTAAACGTTGGCAACAACTTATTTTGTAACAATAGAATGAGAAAAGTTATACGACACTATAAGCATTAAGAGTAAATTTGGTACATTCAATAATATAACGAAAACGAATTTAACTTATTTTCTTTTTTAGCATCGCATATCAGTAGTGTCCAACCCTAAATTATCCGAGATCAGTGTTGTATTCGAGGAGAAGATAACATAGATGTATATCAAAGATTGCCACAATATATGGCTTTTGGGATTTAGAGTACGAGAAAGAACATAACATAAATATTGATGACTTCGTGAATTTGTATTTTACTCGCTTGCATGCATATATAAATAGATTCATTTCACAATGAATAAAAAGATAAGTCCTTATCTGGTGAAGATTAAAATCAGATTTTTAATAGATTTTGATTAAAGTTGATCAAATGTGTGGTTGAAAAGTTGTGGTTCCATAAAAATTTGATTAAAATTAATTGTTGACTTTGACTTGAATTAAAATATTAATTTTAATTTCTACTAAGTAGTGGCTAAGTGTATAATCATGACACGTTGGTTCTATTGTGCTTAGCATTCTTTCTTATGATGACCATTTATCTTGCTCAATGCTCATGCCCTCCCCAACCCTTTATCCCTCCTTCTATTAGGTGTGCTCCTCCACTTGCTCCTTACATGGGTGGCGATATGGAAGAGGAGGAGGTGATGACCATATAGGAATTGGTAGTAGGGAGGCTCATGATCTGGATGGAGAAGGACGGGTGGCTGAGGAGGGAGAGGTGGTCGAGGTAGTGGAAGTGGAGGTTGCTCAAGTTCGTGAGGTGGTAACAGTGGTTGCATCAATGGTGGTTGTCTGATATCCATGCGATGGTGCCATGGAAAGCTAGGAAGACTCCATACTGCATGACTCTCTACTCGTGCTCTTGTTTGGTTCCCATTTTTTAAAACTCATTTTCAATCACACATTTCATATAAACCACAACTTTTATCAATTTTTTAACCACGTATTTCATCAACGTTTATCAAATTCTCCTTAAAAAACTAATTTTTAAATCTACTATGTTTAGTGAATAAAAAGTGTATTGCTTTAGTAGTGGTATAATTGGTAAGAATTAGCCTTTGTTATAATGTTTTGTGTTTTCATCACTTTCACAAGGTGTGGATATTTTTACTATTATTTTAGTACTCTACTCGATAGTCATCATAACATGTTTAAAATATTGTGTCGAATAAGATTATGTAAGATAATTGATAAATTTTTATTAATTATATATCATCTTTTCATAAATCCTACGTACCAACTCGACTCACAAGTTTTATGTAAATGGTAAATCAAGCGCTACTAATCATAATTAAGATATTAACATTAATTCCTTTATACTTGAAATTTTTTAGTCATTTTTAATGTAATGATATAATGTAGGCTATTAATTAATTGAAGTTATGCTTTAAATCTATATCCACCTATTTCTTCATTAACAATTTGTAAAAAAATATTTGAAGAAATTGTGCACAATATGGCATTAAAATCATTTTGCCTATATCTCATCTCCATTCTTTAAATGTGAAAGATAATACATAATTAAATATTAATTAATCAAATTGTAAAATAGCCATTATAACCCTTGACATTGAATAGGACATAACACGACTCAATTATATCACTCCTTACGTCCATGGATCACATCTATTATAATGAACATAATTAACACGATAATTTCAAAATATAAGTAAGAAAATCTCAAGTAATTCTCTTTGGGACATGGTTACCCACTTGACATTCCCCTCATGCTCATCATAATACTTGCAAAGTCAAGATAACTTCTTTTCATACTGACTATATAAAACTCGATATTTAGCTCTCTCTCACGCAATAGTGTACTCGAAGAATCCGCTTAAGGGAAAAGCATCAAGATGGGTATGATTCAAAGTAATACTAGAGTCGTGTTTTTTTTTTCCTCTTGTTGAGTGTATACGATTCAAAGTATTACTAGATGTTGGAAATTAATATCCAATTGCTTTAAGGATTTTCGGTAAATAGTTTGAAGGATTAAAAAATTTCTTTGTGAGAACACCAAAGCAAAAAAAAGGAGTTTCTTCAATATGAACAAGTGAAAAACTTGAAGATGAATATGTATAGGAGATAATTTTTCAAAGATTATATGGATTGATTCTATATTAAAATCATGTTTGATATGAAAAACTATCACATATTTGTAGTGTTTCATCAATGCATCTCGAAATGGTTCCGACTTATTATGAAAAGATGCAACAATTCAACCAAAAGCCACCAATTTTAAATCTGGAAACTAGCCTAACAACTGTTCCCAAAACCATACAATCGCATGGCAATAAGCCTTTTGGCCTCGAGTGGCTTTGGTATGCCCCATGTGGCCGCATAGTTAAAAACCATTTCCCAATTTTTAAGTTCAAATCCAATCCACATATCATGCATTTATATAGCCCATTTAACGCCTACTTTCCAAATAATGATTTTGAACAACAAGAATACAATAATCCCCCACTTGTTCAAAATCAAAATCAATTAAATATCAACATTTATGCATGAGAATTAGATATATTTTCAATTTGAATATAATCATAGTGTAACTATCGAAATTACAGATATCATGAAAGCTTTGAAGAAATTGTGTTCAATATGGCATTAAAATCATTTTGCCTATATATCATTTCCATTCTTTAAATGTGAAAGATAATATATAATTAAATATCAATTAATCAAATTGTAAAATAGCCATTATAACCCTTGACATTGAATAGGTTAACCAAGAAAGTTTCACATAAAAGATTGACATATAAACACGACTCAATTATATCACTTCTTATTATAATGAACATAATTAACACGATAATTTCAAACTATAAGTAAGAAAATCTCAAGTAATTCTCTTTAACACATGGTTACCCACTTGACATTCCCCTCATGCTCATCATAATACTCTTTGCAAACTCAAGAAAACTTCTTTCCATACTGAATATATAAAACTCGATATCAAGCTCTCTCTCATGCTAGTGTACTAGAAGAACCCGCTTAAGGGAAAAGCACCAAGATGGGTACGATTCAAAGTATTATTAGAGTCGTGTTTCTTTCTCTTGTTGAGTGTATACGATTCAAAGTATTACTAGATGTTGGAAATATTGTAACAATGGAGAGAAAAATAGTGAGGAAAGAAATGCCAAACTTGGAATGGAATATCAAGACTGAACACGTGATCAAACGTTAGCCTCAAACGATATTTGCTTCCTCTCCAATTGCTTTAAGGATTTTCGGTAAATAGTTTGAAGGATTAAAAAAGCCTTTTGTGAAAAACACCAAAAAAAAGGAGTTTCTTCAATATGAACAAGTGAAAAACTTGAAGATGAATATGTACAGGAATATGATAAGTTTTCAAAGATTATATGAATTGATTATACATTAAAATCATGTTTGATATGAAAAACTATCACATATTTATAGTTTTTCATCAATAGATCGAGAAATGGTTCCAACTTATTATGAAAAGATGCAACAATTCAGCCAAAAACCACCTGTTTTAAATCTAGAAACCAGCCTAACGGCTATTTCCAAAACCATGCAGTCGCATGGCAATATGCCTTTTGATCTCGAATGGCCGATGTAGCCGCATAGTTTAAAAACCATTTCCCAATTTTTTAGTTCAAATGCAATGCACATACCATCCATCCATATAGCCTATTTAAGGCATACTTCCCAAATAATGATTTTGAACAACAAGAATACAACAATCACCCACTTGTTCAAAATCAATGTCAATCACATATTCAAATATTAACACTTATGCACAAGGATTATATATCTTTCCATTTGAATCTAACTATAATGTAAATCTCACAAAGTATTATCAAGATTACAGGTAGTATGAAAGTTTTGAACCAATTATTTCTTGTGACAATATCGGTGAAATTACGCACACGAGTGCTATGTTTTCACAGTTCCTCAAACTCACTTAATGATAATATGGCCTTGCACTTATTGAGGCAGCACCACCTCAAAGGTCACATAGTTAAAGTTCTTACTATATTTTTGTTACTTTTAGAGATACGTGTACCATGTACTGAACTTCATGAAGAATTTTATAACTCATCCCTCCAATCGTAACAACCAGAACTATTCATCGAGGATAGGGTTTTAAATAAGTTACGTAATGAAATCTATCCATTTATCGAATGACTTGTTAGTACCTACTTATTGGTATATTTCAATAAGGTTGCTATCATTGATGGATTTTTAATCAAGGAGTTTCAACCTCATCCTTCTCCATTTGATCTTACTAACTCTGTAAGATGTTTAATCAACTGATCAACTAAATTCTCGCTAGACTTAACATATGTAAGAAAAATTATTTCATGCTTGATTGATTTTCTCACGTACTCATGTCTTAAATTCATATGTCTAGAATTCCCATTAAATACTTCATTATATGCTAGTGTTAAAGTAGTTTGACTATCACACAAAATAAGAATTGAGAAAAAATCCTTTGCACCCAAAGAAATTCATAAAGAAGATCCTTTTAGCCACTCAACTTCTTTTCCTGTTTCGGCCATTGCTACAAACTTTGACTCCATTGTTGAGTGTGTAATTTATGTTTGTTTCTTATATTTTCAAGAAAATGTACCTCCTGCAAGAGTAAACACTCAACCTAAAGTAGACTTACTTATTTATTCCACACTTAGCCCCTATTTGAGTCCAATTAAAAATCTCATTCTCATTCTTTCATTCTCTTTCAACCATACATTTTTCATCAAGCTATTATTTCATAATACATTCTTTCAAAATAATGTGGCTCAAACATACCCTTAATATCCAACTAGTGTCAGCATATCTTTCTAGGATAGTCGTGAACTTTGTATATTGTACTCCAAGGTTTTTAGTTTTCTTCAAATAACCAAGAACCCTCCCTTTGGCCTTTCAATATTCCAAACTTGGATTACTAGTAAACCTACTTAGTTTATTCACAGCAAATGCAAAATTTGGTATGTTCAAATATTTGAACTTCTTTATTACATTTTCAATATAATATGATAGGCTTAATGGATAACCCCCACTATCCTTTTTAATTTAATGCCAAGGATATTATTCACTTGTCCAAGATTCTTCATTTTGAACATAGAAGATAGAAATCTCTTCGTTTCTTTAATGTTTTCTATCTTATTGTCGATGATCAACATATCATCCACATAAAGACATACAAATGTAATTATACTTTCACACACTTTAGTATACAAATTTTTATCTACTAAATTATGATTAAAACCACCTGACATAGTTTTAAAGTCAACTTTTTCATGCCACTTTTAGGTGTTTGTTTTAAGAGTGCTGCTGCTTGTACAGAAAGGATTCAACATAAATGCACCAGAATAGACACAACATGGGGTGGGTGATTTTTTTTCATTATTTTACTCACATGGGTCCCACCCTCAAGTGAGTTTTCAGGCAAAATTCGGGTTTAATTCATTCTGTACAAATGAATTAAACCTTATTTTAATCTATATAAGGACTTGATTAATTTGCATACATGCTCATTTCCTGGTAGAACAAACCTTTCAAGTCGTATCATATAAACCTCTTCCTCGAGATCCCCATTTAAAAATGTCGTCTTGACATCCATTTGATGAATATGTAAATCATTTATTGATGCTAATACAAATAAGATTCTTATCGAGGTTATCTTAATCGCAGGTGCATATGTGTCAAAATAGTCGATTAGCTCCTTTTGTCGATGTCATTTAGCTACCAATCTAGTTTTATAGGTACTGCGTGTACCCTTGGAATTATATTTCCTTCTAAACAGCTATTTACAATCAATGGATTTAGATTGTTTTGGTAAATTATTCGGAGAAAACCCACAAGCGTATGAGATCATTGTACAAGTAATAAGATTTGTGAGTTAATAATATCGTTTCACTAGAAATAAGGTCTAATTTGTAGTTCAACAACTACTATTAAATTCGAAATGTGGTGATATCAAAAGAGATGATTTGCATGTTTTCTATATTAATTCTAAACTAACAAAGCAAATAAAGTGGTTATTTAATATGTGAATGTTTGTCTTAGAATTGTGAATCCCCTTATCGCCATTTAATTCAATTTTTAATTCGTAATCTAGTAAATTCATACATTCAAGACAATTGATAATCCATTGTTATTCAATATTTTTTTCCAAGATATATTAAACATATTTTTAACACGATTCAATCTTATTTCTAATCCGAATTCATATGAAAAACATTCATTGATTCATATGATTTATAACACATGATTACACGTCATAGATATTATTCCTAATACATTTTATCCATGTGTTGATTTTGTCACGTTCAAGATTTATTGTGAGTAATAACAAGGTTCATCATTCATCCAATACAATGAAAAATTAGCCTAACATTCTTATAATTAAATTATACAAGAATAACTGGAAAAATATCACCCAGAAATAAGAAAGATGGAAGAAGTATGAGAAATCCACGTTCTTGGCTCAAATCTTAAAATTGGGATATGAATATTCAAAATACTTGCATGATTCTCCTTGAATTGATGTATAGACTTGTTCTTCACCTCCAAAATATATAGAATATAATGAAATTTAGGTCGAATGGCCCCTCCCCACGTTCCGATCGAGTTTATTATTTAAAGAATTTCAAAAATATTGCATCGAATTGTTACCAAAACAAAAATAAGAAAAATTGAGTTTTTTCTATTTCTGTACTGAGGAGCGCACCTAAGCATATTTAGGGTACGTACTTGGTTGGTTTGGGACATCTCGAGCACCCCATTTTTTGTTGGGGCGCACACCTCGCCTGATTTTCGATGGCTAAACAATTTTCAGTATTTTTGTCATAACTTTCTCTCCTGATTCGATTGAGAATTTAAAGTGCATTGAAAAACTAACTCGAAGAGTTATAATTCTTATAGAAGTATCAATTTTTCAATTCGAAAGCTTGCTATGACAAAATTGGGTCCCAATGTGAGTTTAAAAATTTGGAGCACAACTTTTTCAGCTAAAAGTTGATGTGTAATAATACTTTGACTATACTTCATCTATGTGACTTTTTTCCTCATCCAATTGACCCTAACACTCTAAAATTTTCATCATGAAGTTCACGCTACTTTTTAGTAGTTGCACTTTAGTCTCTGAACTTTAGGTTTGCTTCATTTCAGCCCTTTCTCTTGCAATCTTGTTCATTTATCTTTCAATTGTATTAAATTAAATGATTGGTATCTTCAATCTTCATTTCGCTGCCTCATCTAAGGATTGTTTGCAATTTAGCCCTCGACTTTTGGGTTTCGCCTTTTTCACTATTTTTGCATTCTTTTCTCCAATTCTTCATCAAATATCGAGTTTTACCTACAACATACAATACAACACAAGTTAGGTAGTATTTTATCTGAAGAATAGTAAAATTTCATCATTTAAGATCTTGAATAGGTATAGAAACTGCATTTATTGTAAATCAACAATTTCCCAAGTTTTGTTCAATATAGTAGAATCCATTTCATCATTTATTTCATCTTTCCAAAACATGCAATCTCTAGAAGACATGACTTTTTTATAAGTCTTAGGATCACTTTCAACTTTTAAAAAAATGAATTGTTCTTACAACATCCTTCCTATCTTCCTCCACTAAGTAGAGAGAAATAAGTTGGGGATCTACTTCTTCTGATCCTAAACCTTTTTTTATAACTCTTTTGCTTCTTCGAATTTCACTTGATATTCCAACATGTCTTATAGATGTTTCCACTTGTGATTCTTAAGAAGTCGTAATGTGTATATGAATTTCATTTTGAGGATTTCTTGCTACCAATACATTTTTGAAGAACTCCACATCCCTTGATTCTATTAAAATATTTGATTACCTATAGGCCTTGCTATTTAAAACATATCCTACAAATGCACATTTAATATCTCTAGGGTCTAATTTGGTTCTCTTGGTTCTTTGTTCTTGCAATAAGCAAGATACCCCTACACTTTGAAATATTTAATGTTTAGTTTCCTACGTTTCCATATCTCATATGGAGAAATATTGTTCTTTTTCAAAAGAATCATATTTACTATATGATAAGCACTAAGTAAAGCTTCACCCTACAAATTAAATGGCAATTCAGTATTTAATAACTTGGCATTAATCATTTCTAAGAATGTCGTATTCTTTCTTTCTTTTAGACCATTTATTACAGGTGTACGTGATACAGAACATTGATGTATTATGTCATTTTATTCACAAAATACGTTAAATTCAATTGAGAAATACTCTCCACTTCTATCATTTTTTAGAGTTTTTATTTTTCTTCCTAATTAATTTTCAACTTCAACCTTATATACTTTATAAGTATTAAAAGCTTCATCCTTATGTTTCGATAAATATACATAAGTATACTTAGAACAATCACCAATGAATGTAATAATAAAATATCTATTACCGCATCTTCTTAGCATGTCATTCAATTCACATATATTTGAATGTACAAGTTCAAGTAGATTTAATGATCTTTCTACATTATGAAATAGCTTTTTAGTCATCTTAGATTTAGGGGTTAATTACCCCATAGGTCACTGAACTTTACCAAAGGTTTCCACCAGGTCACTGAACTTTAAAAACAATGTGGCTAGTCACTGAACTATCGAAAATGCAACCCCATTAGTCACTGAACTTTAAGAATCATCTCATTAGTCACTGAACTTTGCAAAAGTTTCCCA
>CAIGRQ010201464.1:0-10364 GCA_903798375.1 Fraxinus sp. D2006-0159 | reverse complement strand
CCCAAAACTCCAAGTGATTCGACCGTAATAAACCTACGAAGTCAACTACTCAAATTAGACAGATTTTCAGACTATGTTTATAGGATAACTAGAAAGTAGAAACATATGGATTGTGTTGCCTTTTTGCCTTTGCTATCCAATTATTGATGTTATTGTACACGTCGGTTTAGTATTATGTCAGTTTTGATGAAATGAATTAGATTGTAACCGTACCGATTTAAAATTACAAAAGAACTAGGTAACATAGGAGCCTTAAAGAGGAAGGGATAGGAGCATTCGAACTTGAGACGTGAATATAAATTAAGAAAGTGAACCAAATAATAATTAAGAACAATTAAATAAAAAAAATATGTTGCCACACATTTTTTTCAAACAAACATTTATGTCCTGAATCCCTATGTCAATACCACCTAATTTTGAACTAAATGAGGCTTCATGTTAAAGCTTCCTTAGCCATGTTTTAGCAAACTTTAAGGTTTATTCTCAAGGTGGTTCATTGCACCAACCGCGAGCTAATTGTTGACTGGTGTAACCCAAATTAAATTTAAAATTAATTATTTTTTGGCTCTTAATCTATTTTATGAACTCCCATCGAACACACATCAACTACCACGTACACATACAATGTCGAATATACTGCAAACTAGGATTTGTCCTATTCATGCTAACCGAGCACGATCCACATTTAATCAGTGTCATTGGCATTTGATCGAATGAGCCAATGCAACTCAAAACATCAGAACCAGTCCAATTATGAGATAAAAATCGAAAATTAGGACAAGTTTGACACAAAAAGTTAATAACTCATTTTAATCCAGAAGGCCAACTTATAATGTTCGTTTTTTCTTGAATTGACTTGTGAAGGTTGAGAATTTGATTTTTTTTTCTTCAAATTTGTTAATTGCTTTGTAGTCGCTAGTTACACAAGTCGAATGCCAAACTCTCTGTAACAAATTACACGTCTAATTATATGCATTCACATGTCAATCCTTGTACAAGTTTCCTACTAGATGTCTTTGATGAAATGCCAATGCTCTTTCTCTTGTATAGTGGCAGCAAGAAAAATGTCTCTCCCATGTAGAAAGCAATAATACAACTAAAATGTCATTATGATACTCTTCTCCACAAAACCCTTTGTATTGAGGATCCAACCACCCTAACTATTCTTTCCTTTCAAGTATTTCAACAGTTGGTTGGAAGTTAATTTATAACTATGCACAAAAGCCTGCCAACAGCTCAGATGGGAGAATTTTACCTCAATATTATATCCCATCAGTATTTTTACTCAATTAAGTAAATAGATTATGTGGTGTTTGCACCTTAAGAATTGAATGTGTGGGGAAAATATACTTCTCTTTGTGTGTAGGTTAGATTTATTTTTTCATTCAATGTCATTTCAGACTTAAGAATTTTTATATGTGGTTAACAATAAAATTTACATTAACTTGTCTTTAAACCTTCTAATCTAAGACTTTAACCTTCTAGAGCGGTAATAAAATTCTTTATTTTTTTATCATTTTTTTTATCTCGATAAGAAACAATGTATTTAGTAAATTATATACCCGAGGCCCATCGAAATATAAAAGTATCCTGCCAAAACAAAATGAAAAATTTCAAGATTGAGGGTGTGTTTGAGCCACATTGTTTTGGAAGAATGTATTACGGAATAGTAGATCGATGGAGAATGTGTGGTTGAAAAAGATGGAAAAATAATTGATGTGATGAAAAATATTATTTTATCGAAGAATGTGTAGTTGAAAATGAGAAGAAGAATGAAAATGAAGATGAAAATTTGGCTCAAACAAGGGTTGAATCGAAAAAAAAAGGAATTTTTTCTTTTATACAATATTTTGATCACTATAATTTTCATTGTACACTAGACATAATAACAATATTTTACCCCACATATAGACTTCTACTAACAAAATTGTGTTAAAATAAATAAATAAAATTTATTGTTAACATTTATATTTTAATTTTTAATACAACGATTTTTCCACAACAAAGTAACCTTCAAATTTGAGTGAAATGTGTCTCTTCTTAGGAGAAAGTGAGCAATTAAGAAGAGTTTATTTAATGGCGGAAGCCCACTTTCGTTAAAGCCTCTAAAGGGGGGGCTAGCTCTAGCCATTATTATAGCAAGAAGGGTCCACTCTGAAAGCTCCAAATTAACCTCCAGAAGTCCCAAGCTTCATAAATTGACCCAAAACTCGAAAAACAGAATATTGTCTCTTCAGTTTCTTCATCACAAGTCAAAAACTTTTTCTCAGAAATTTGATAGAATTTGCAAAAAGCCATGGCCTTTGTTCTTGAAAACACAGTTTTGGCAGTTCTGCTTTTCATCTTAACTTCTTCAGTGAAGGTTTCCATTGGAGAGGTTTATAAGGTGGGAGATTCTGCAGGTTGGACCATCATTGGAAATGTTGATTATAAGCAGTGGTCTGCCCCAAAAAAATTCCAAATTGGTGATGTCATTGGTATGTCTTTTCTCCTTCTCAATCCTTGAATGTATAAGTATCTGTAGACTCGTACCAAGGTGTGTCGGAAAATATATATATTGTCCTAATTATTTTTGAACCATGACCGAACACACACATGAGAGGGTCGGCATTTTTTAATTCAGGCGGGACCCACGCGCAAATGTGAGGGTCGGTCAACCCGTATGTCAAACTTTTTGGGCACTTCATCAAAATTCATTATTTTTTATTTTATTTTTTTATACTAGCCTACTAGCCAAGTGCCAAGTGGGCCAGGCAGCGTCGAACTACTTTGACACCATTAAGAGAGACGGATAAAGATTGCCATAGATTGGATATAAATATTTGAGAGCGTAGAAAGACAACTATTGTAATATATTTTGAGAAGTTCTTTTGTGAGATATGTAAAAAGGTTGTATATTTGTCATGTGTGGAACACCTAGTGGTCGAGATTCAAGAGCACCAACCATTAGGTGGGATCAAATGGACAATGAGGTGACCTATTGTGGGATTTTGTCAAATCACAAAATATTCAAATTTTCAATCCTCAAATTGCACGCCTTATAATGCTGGCCATTACTCTCACATTGCAAAGCAACCCACTCATCATTCAACAAAAGACAAAAGAAGGGTTTTATCTATTGACTTGTTTGAAGTAGTGAAATTCATATTAAATGTGAAGAAATTACAGTCAAAACTGACCTTAAACAAGTTTTGAATGAGTTTCTTAATTCAGTTGTGAGTATTGAGGAACAAAGAGCGAAAGTTAAAATCATGTTCGTTATATAGCCACATGATATCCACGGTGGCGAACTCATCATTGAAATTCAGTCTGAGCGGACGTTGACCGGTCAATGTCGATAATCAGTAATCGTAAGAGCGACGTCGTTTATTAATATTTAAAACTTAATATATAATATTATGTTAACAATAATGTCAAATTCAGCAAGTGTCATAATGATAAGGATTCTAATAATCTTTAAGGATGGTTATGGGTTCGACTCCCCCCTCTCTATTGCCATTAATTTTGGTAAAAATTGTAAAATGATAAAAATTAAAGAATTAAAAATATATGAATTACAAGCTAGGGAATCGAACCAGAGATATGTCATAAAAATTGCAAGTTTCAACCAACTCAACTGAAGGAGACATTTGAAAATGAATTGAATAATGGTTGTATAAACTAAAAACTTATTTGTCAAAAAATAAAAAAATAAAAAATAAATAAAATTTCAACGGATCCAGCACGGGCGGCCGCGGAGGCTCGCCGGGTGCTAGGTCCGCCCCGGATATCCAGTAGGACAATTGCCTCTAGTATGCACGGTAGTTCTATAGTGTAAGAATATTACAATTTCCCATTTTATGCACGTTCTCTTTATGATTATCTTAGTGCATTTGGATTTAATTTGCTGAAATACATGTCACATCTCCACTGGACTCGATTCCTGGCTCCGCCCTCGCCTCCACTAGACTCGATTCCAGTTCTTGTGTACTTATATTTCCATGACATTAATGACCAATTTTAAGATCATCTACTTAACCATATTTCGATTTATTCTGTTTACAGTTTTTGAATACAACCCTCAATTTCACAATGTGATGCAAGTTACACATGCTGAGTACAGGTCATGCAATGCATCTTTTCCCATTTCTACTCACACAACTGGAAATGACTCTATAACCATCGATACTCGTGGCCACCACTACTTCATATGTGCCGTCCCCGGTCACTGCCAGGCTGGACAGAAAGTCGATATCAATGTTCTTCGCACTCCTTCAGTCGCCCCTTCACCTTCTGCATCATCCTTTCCCGTTCCTACTGTACTCGCACCTTCTCCCAAAGATGCAGTTCCATTCTCGGCTTCAAATAAGCCTTTCGAGAAGCTCGGATGGCTATGGCTTGTTTTGCAGATTTTATTCGTGGTTTATTAATAGCTGAAAAGAATGGTTTCATTTGAATTTACGAGTTATCCGGATTATCAGATGGTTGTTGAGAACATTTTGGCATTTTACTTATAGTGTTAGTAATGTACTCAGTATAAGAGTCATAATAAATTTCATTCCAATCAGTTCTTGTTTTCTATGTACTGTAGTGGCAATTTTTTGTTATTTGAGTATACTTTCATAAGAGATCTTTACCTGAAATTGAACTTTCCTTCTTTTTCTTTCTCCAAAATGGTATATATCTCACAATGCTGGTGTTCTTCACTCCACACCATGCACTACTCAATCACGCGTAGTCAATACTGTACCGTGTACTAAAGATTGCTCATGGCATTTTCAGTCGAGAAACTTAAAAGCAATATTCTTAAACAACTTGGAGCTGGGCGTTCTTTTCGCAGTATTATGGATATGAAGATAATGTTCAATGTCGTTTGCGTATCATTTTGATCTCTTTTCCTTCCATTCATCATATTGGCTTTGACCAATTCGAGGTGAAAAATGGGATTGGCTGTGGCTAGCCAAAAAAAAAGGTGGGAAGAAACTAGAGCCTTGGGGTACTCTCACTTCTTTATTTTCGTTGGTAGAAGATATTAGATAGCACTGGAAAATATTATGAAAGAAAAGTTGTTCATTATAGTGTATAGTCCTTTGAATAGTGGGTACCAAAGATGCACTTATCGTGTCAATTTGAATTATAAAGTCCAAAAGAGAAGATATTCTATCCTTTGCAAGATATTTGGAAAGGAAATATTACAACCCAAATAAACTCGATGCTGAATTTAAAAAACCTTAGAAAATTAACGCCACTGCCTAGTGCATATATCTTCAATGCATTCGAACAAAACTTATACAGAGTTCAGTCTTTATTTGTGTAAACCTCTTTGCTTATTGGAATGGAGAAATTTAAGTTGAGAAAATATAACTTCACCTCTTCATCCCTAATGCAGGTTTAGGTCATCTCATAGTTCTTGACAACTTCTTTACCCATAAATTTCTTCCAAACTGGATGCTTTTTCCAGACCCTCTCAATCATGGAATCAATCGGGACACCTTTTGTCTCCGGTAGCAGGAACACGACAAACAGTCCCATGATCAATATCCATACAGCGAAAAAGAAGAAAATATATGCGCGCATGTTACACAACATAGACAAGAATGCCTGAGCTATGATGAAAGTGAAGAGCATGTTGGCGCTAACGGCGAATGCGAATCCTGCAGTTCTTGTCTCCAAAGGGAACGTTTCGCTCGGTATTAGCCAACCCATTGGACCCCATGACCATGCAAAAGACATAACAAACAAACACACAAGAACCACCACAAAAGCTGCAAGTCCTTTATCAAGTGAACCAGTAGTCTTCAAATGAATAAGCAGAATTGATCCAATTGCCACCTGCATTCAATCACAAGAACAATTAGTAATACCAAAACTTACTGATATTTGAGTAGAGCAGAAGCTTTTAAAGATGTTAATGGTTATATAGTGTTCGTGCACTTTATCCACTAGAATTCTAGCAGCTTCAGATATCTAAATGGCTGTTGCACGACAATGTCTATATGATGAATGCAGTAGAAAAGAGGATGATAAGATGGAAGTGTGGGGACACTAACAGAAGATATAAGAATCAAAACTATATGGCAACAAGTCGAGGTGGAATTGGTCGACCCAAAATTCTTTTGAGCACAAAACTTAGTTCTTGTCATTATGACCTCGATATATGAATATAGGCATGTAAATTCGAATAAAAAATAAGATAGAATTTATGCATATATTTGTAGATAAGATGGAAAATATCAACACCATGCATATGAACATTTGCACGCAAGCTTGAAGAAGCAATTTCCTCCTCCCGACCCTATCAACAGCAACAATTGAGACAATAGTGCTCAAGACATTGACAATTCCCGTGATAACAGCAGACAGCAGCGAACTATCACTCTTAAATCCGACCGTTTGGAACAGAACCGGTGCATAAAACATGATGGCATTAATTCCTGTGAACTGCTGAAAAACTTGCACCGAGATACCAATGATCAGTGGAGGCATGCTGGCACGCTTGAAGAGTTTCTTGTAAGGATGCTTGACTTGCCTTGCTATCTCACATGCCAGTTTGATCTGTTCAAGTTCAGATTCCACATCATCCACACCCCGGATCTTCTTTAGTGCTTCTTTCCCTTCAAACTCTTTTCCGCGTTCAATGAGGCTTGAAGGTGTCTCAGTGATGATAAGGGAACCTATAAAGAGCAAGATGGCTGGAACCCCTGCTAGACCTAGCGCAATCCTCCATCCATTCGGATGAATTGATGAAACAGCATAATTCACAAGATTAGCTACAAGAATCCCTATTGTTACAAAAAGCTGAAACAGAATATTGACCGCTCCGCGGTGTTGCATTGGTGCAACCTCTGATAAAAACAGAGGAACTGACTGCATTTTCAAATATAATTTCAATTATAATTACGAAAAAAATCTAAACTTTCATAGCCAAATTCACAAAAAACTATATGAGAAATACAATAACAATGAAACTTACTTACCTCGTTGCCAAATCCAACTCCAATTCCAAAAAGAATTCTTCCAATGATTAACAGGGCTTTGTTTGGAGCTACTCCACTTACTATAGCTCCAAGAATGAAAAGTATCGATGCCAAACCGATTGTAGGTTTCCTACCAAGCAAGTTGCAGGACTTTGAGGCTCCAAAGCTTGCAACAAGGGCAGCAAGGTATAAAGAAGATGTGAAAAGCTGAAGCAATTGATCATCATATTTACAATAATTGTTTTCCTTGGCATGCAATTTCCTCTCATATATAGCTGGAAAGAACTTTTTCAAGAAGTCATCCATGGAAGTCACTCCACCTAAGACCACCACAAAGAAATAATTCCAATTATGAGATAGATAATTAGCGAAATGAATAAAAACAAGCAAATTGCACACAGATTTGTAGTAATTCAATCTCAGAATGAGAGCTACGTCCACTTCTTGATGCTGCAGATCTTTCCTTGTAATCAAGTAAAAAATGAAGTTTTCTCCCACCTCTGATCACCAAAAATAATAATAATAATAATAAAATAAAAAATTGGGTTGATCTGCATTCGAGGAAATAATCAAAAATTACGATTGAGCTCTACGGAGTGCAAAAAAGCAATCTTGTAACCTTCCTACTTGCGGATCATAAATCATTCTCATAAATAATAGCAAATACACGCATAAACACAAACTTGCTAAATATTTTAGGACAATGAAGAAATAGAATTTGGATCCATTGATTATGTCACAAAAAGCAATTTCTTGCAACACGTAAAGAGCATCTTCCGTAGAAGGCTAAAATCTTATTTATTACACAATCTGATACTGTATGCCAAGCAAGCACTAAATCGGTAAGCAGTACGCATATACCTGAAATTCCAATATCATAGCCAAACATTAGCCCACCAAAGGCAGCAAATATCCAACATGCTATAACATAAACAGTAATTTTCGATCCGAAAGGCTGCCCAGAACCGGACGGCTCGACGCTTGTCATCTTTTCGTCTGCTAAATGTCACTCAAACCTAAATTTTAACAGAAAAGAAATGAGAGTGTATCTCTGTATTTGTCTGATTCTTGGAATGTAAAATAAACTAGTGATTTGTCCACATTTCAAATAAACAAAAATTCTTCCAACTTCATTATCTCACAAGTAAGTGGGGAATATTTTCTTGACTTCTTTTTTGGAAAGGTGCTGAAAATAAACTCATAATTGGATAAGTGAATGGATTTGACATATATAGAAAGTTTAGTGAGTGATTCCACTAATGGGGCATGGCCATAAAACCCATGAGAGAATAAAGAGGATCTAGTTTCTTTGGCTACCACAGAACTACAGGTCTTAAGGAAAGAAACTACTACTTGAAATTGGTTATCTTGTTTTTTAATCCCCCTAATTTTGAGGAAGAAAATCAGGCAAATGGCACCATTACAACGTAAAGAGGAGAGGATATGATTGATCAAATGTAGTCATGTTTCCTAATTCTGTCTGAATTTAGACATGCAAGAGGCAAAATCAGGACTTTCGAACTTGACACGAGTTACTTGTATCTTTTACGACATGCAACTGGTAGAAGAAAATGCTGAGAAGATTTTAAGTTTTATTTTTTAAATTCCATCAAGTGTAGTACTTCTAATGAAAATAGAACTTCCATAACTATGGCAGTAAATTCCAGGTCTCCCTCCCCTTTGTTCACTATTTTCTTTTTTTCTTTTTTCTTTTTTTTTTTTTTATGACTCGGGCACTCGATTAATCCTGAGAAGTGGCGGTCTTCCCATTGTTCACCACCTGGGTTGTTATGAAACAACCAAAATATCTCTTGTTAGAAGAAATATTAATATGCCTCGATTGCTGTTAGCAATGTTGGAAATACAAAAATTATGTATTGTTTGAATACCACTTGATAAAACCAACTATCAAAATGAATTGTTGAAGTTATATTACAAATAATGAAGTACTAGATCAAACAAAAGAATAACAAAGACAAAAAATATGGTAGATGAATTAATAGATTTTATTGACTCAAGAATAATGGAGAAAAAAGAAAATTACAATGGATCTTGTAATTCTAGTAATCTATTTTTTCACACTCATAAAATTGTATAGAGGATCCTAATATTTATATAGAACATATAGGGGACGTTCAAACCATCTTAGTAGAGTTGTTGATGAAGTATGATGTCAAAAAATCGAGTCCAAAACGAAAAAGAAGAGAAAACGCTAAAAATCCAAACATGCAAGGTGAGCCTCGTGGCGCCGGGTGTTCTGCCCCCGAAAAACAATATATATATTTTTTCAAATTGTTTTCTTCATCCCGAACTCTTCTTCAAGTTAAATACTAATTTTCAACTCTCAATGAGCTTCCAAAATAAAATTTCAACTTGACATATGACTCCAATAGCATTCCAAACTGAATTTTTCTTGACGCGTACTATAATTAGAATTCTTCAATTACTACAACAAGGAATCCGGGTAACACCCAAATTCTAACAATCTCTACCTCGACATGAATTCCACCAAGAAATGAACGACTTCTTCAACAATAACCAAAAAATTAATTTCTCCAACAAAACACAATACTCCACATCTTATAATGAAGCAATACTCTTGTAAAGTTATCTCAAATTCCCAAAAAATCATAATGATTTTATAATTTACCAAAATGGGCTGTAACATACCCAAAGGCAGAATCAATACCAAATGCTTTTACTAAATGTCTCTTGTTAGACTGTACACCTTCTACTCCACTTAAAGCATGCTCAACAAAATCAACATTCATGTACCCTTTTCCATTGGATCTGTCCATAACAATTGAATACAATAGTACCGCAAGTAATGATGGCAAAACGGTATTATCCATATCTCCTGAACTCCACTAAGCAGTATTCTTCAAATCCGACTATTTATAATCTCATAAAGGTATTGTACCAAACTGAATGTCTACTATGGTACTGAACCCGTGCTGATGACTCTTCTAAATTCTACACAAACTTGCAAGATGTATAACTGAGACATTTTCTGTCTCTCCAATATGATCTACACACTCTTACAAACTTTCAAAACTCCATCTCCACCAAATAACTCATAACCCTTTGAATTAAGGATAAACAATGAGATGAGATTCTTCTTCAAATCCGGAACATGTCGAACTTGGCTAAGTGTTCTAATTGTCTCATCCAATAACTTCAATATAACCGTACCAATTCCAGCAACCCAACAAGGTGCATTGTTTTTCATAACAACGACACTTTTGGAAACAGTTTCATATGTAATAAACAAGTTCTTATTAGGACACATATGAAATACACATGGTGAATCAAGAATCTAATCCTCCTTTGGTTTAGACTCGATATCAAAAATAGTTAAGAAATCTCTATCAATGTTCTCCGCGAGGTCTGCTTCGCCGAAGTATCTGA
>CAIGRQ010201462.1:2645-15989 GCA_903798375.1 Fraxinus sp. D2006-0159 | reverse complement strand
AGGAGGCATCCTGCAACACAGAAAGGAAAAACATAAGCTTAAGGGAAGTATGGACCCCAGAAGGTAAGCAAAGAAGACCCATATCGACTAAAATGGGGAGAGAGTGGAATGTATGCGCAAAGTGAAATGTAGCAGAGAAAAGACCAAACAAAGTAAACATAATTAATTGATGCCATGTGTTACAAAATAGAGAATGAATGTGGCGAATAATGAAAACATGGCATAATGGGTGCACAGTAGCAAGATGCCTATAAGAATAAGGAAATTCCGACATGTAAACGCAATTCATCCAAGCAACTTCGGAGGGTAACACCATCGAAAAAATTCGAAATTGTCCCGGACAACCTCAGGGCATAAGCGAATATGGACATTAATCTAACTTATATAAAAAATGAAGAGGAAACGGGTATCAAATGAGTTAGGAAATGAGGGGCCGAAGTGATTGCCTTGACATGCTTGTGTGCCTAGCAATGGGAGACAGGTGCGGCCATGGTTGGAAGTGGTGCTTACAACAAAATTTGCAAAGGATCATGACACAAAAACATTCCACGTTGCATACCAACAAGGTCATAAGCTAAGAGGAGATGAATATGTTAAAGTTTTTTGTAGGACTTTCATCGAACACATTACATGCAATGCAGCGATTTAACAAGTTCTCAATCTCTTTATCATAGTCCAAGCCCAAATTTGTTGCAAAAGAACTCAATCACACCAACACCAACATCTAAATCCTAAACCCCAACTCCTCAAATAAGCATTCCAAGAACCAACGAGGAAATTGAAAGAAGTAGAAGCCAGGGCAAAGAGTAACATACCTTGAATCCTTGTTGGAGAGTGAGAGGAGATGAATCTCGAAGGTATTTGTATTGTGAGGTGAAAGTGAAAGTGTAATGTGGTTGTGGTGTGTGTGTGTGGTGGGATTTCGGGTGTTCTCGTGTGTGCATGAGTGGTGGGAGTGGCGAGGGGTGCGAGGTATGTAAGTGAAAGTGCGAGTGAAGAAAAAAATAAAATAAAGAAAGGGCAACAAGAATACCATGTGACCGCATGGTACATTTCCATGCGGTCGCATGGAACATGAGGTCAGGGCCACTTTTGGCCCTGCTTCATGTTGGGCGACCGCATGACTTACCAGCTAAGCTCATTTTTTTTTAACAGTAAGAAATGCAAAAATGCTATGTAAAACAAGTGGAAATGAAAATGATCGGGAAAATGCACTATGCAAAATTGTTGGAAGCTTATTCACCCTCATGCAATCCCATTCTTGGCTTATTCTCACGAAAAATCCTTATTTTTGCAACTCCCAAGGCTGTACGATGTTCCAATACCCCCAATACGACTCAAATTGCCTCGAATACCTTTGTGTGTCTGTGGAATCTGTGAACCTCACTCCCAAAAAGATTTTAAGCTTAAAATACATGTGGATAAAAAAAAATGTTTTTTTTGACATTTTTACCTCGAAACACGTGACTTTTGCATAGAATGGAGAAATTATCAAAATACCACCCCCAAAATATTTCCAACCACATTATAAACCACACGAGATGTTGATACGATGTACGACACAAATAAAAGCATTTGCAACCATGATAGCACGTGTTGGTCCCGAAAAAACTAAAACAATTGTCTAGTTGTGCCTTGATGTACGTGAGTTTTCTTCCAAAATGCTCAGAGAAGATTTGTACACTCCATGAGACATATACTGCAATCCCAACTAGAATGGATCATGCATGAGTGTTTTTTGAACCAAATAGGCTAACAATGACCTAAAACTACCAAAAATGCATTAAAAAAAACTGAAAGCACATAAAGCATAAGAATAAAGCGGAATAAGTAAAAGTATAGAAATGATGGGTTGCCTCCCATCCAGCGCTAGTTTATAGTCGATAGCTCGACTGTACCGTATGGAGGTCACTATGGTTGCCTAAGATGAACGGTGGATTTGTATTTTGAGAAGTCTCCGCTTTAATAATGTTTGAAGCGCTGTCCATTGACTTTGAATATCCATTTGCTCTCATGGGTGATTTCCATAACTTCATGTGGGAATACATGTGTAATAGTGTATGGACTAGACCATCTCGACCTTAGTTTTCTCGAAAAAAGCTTTATGCTAGAATTGAACAACAGCACCTGTTGCCCCACAAGAAACTCCCATCTCTGAATATTCATGTTATAAAACTTCTTGGTTCGCTCCTTGTAGATTTTTGTATTCTCATAAGCTTCTTGATGAAATTCATCCATCTCATTTAATTGAAACAAGCGTTGTTCACCCGCTACTTGTAAATCCAGATTCAACATTTGAAGTACCCAATATACTCAATGTTCCAACTCAACTGGTAAGAGGCATGCTTTCCCAAATACTAAACGGTATGGTGACATGCCTATATGAGGCTTGAATGCGGTTCGGTATGCCCATAATACATCATCTAACTTCTTGGACCAGTCTTTCCTCGAAGAATTCACCATGACCTATAGTATTCTCTTCAATTCCCTGTTAGAAACTTCAACTTGCCTGCTGGTCTGAGGATGATATGGGTTTGCTATGCGGTGTTTCACTCCATACTTACTTAACAACTGCTCAAACTAGAGATTACAGAAATGTTTTCTCCCATCATTGATGATAGCCCTTGGTGTGCCATAGTGGGTGAAAAATGTATTTCTTGAGGAATCCAATCACCATCCTTGCATCGTTTGTAGGCAATGCCACTACTACTACCCAGTTGGAGATGTAATCAACTGCCAGAAGTATGTACTGATTTAAGAATGATGATGGAAATGGTCCCATGAAGTCAATCTCCTAGACGTCGAACAGTTCCACCTCTAGATACTTGTCAGAGACATTTCATTCTTTCTCGAGATATTCCCCATGCGTTGACATCGATCACATTTCTTCACAAACTAAAAGGTGTCTCCGAACAATGTAGGCCAATAAAACCCCGATCGTAGGATCTTAGCTGCTATCTTTGAAGCTCGAAAGTTTCCTACATATGCAGCTGAATGACAATACTCCAAAATTTGAGGTACCTTTTCTTCAGGCACTCACCGTCAAATAATCTGATTTGCCCTATGCCCATAAAGAACTGGATCATCCCAAAAGTAATATTTCAACTCTGCGAAGAACTTCTTTCTCTGATGACCTGAATAATCCGGTGGGAGAATGGACTTGGCCAGGTAGTTCACAATATCAGCGTACTAAAGTGCTATCTTCACATTAAGGATTTGTTCATCTGGGAAAATTTCATTTTTACCTACTGACTCGTCTGGTTGACTAAGCTTCAATGTCGAGCTCTTACAGTAGTAATACCCAATGAATCAATCTCAGCTTAGCGTCTTTCTTCGTCATCAGATACTTTAGTGCCACATGATTTGTGTAGACAACGACTTTTGACCCAACCAGGTAAGGTCAAAATTTATCAAATGCATACACAACAGCCAACAACTCCTTCTATGTGGTTGCATAGTTAAGTTGTGCATCCTTCAAAGTTGTTTTGCTGGCATAGTATATCACGTGAAAATTTTTGTTCCGTCGCGATCCCAATACAACTTCCACGGTATAATCATTGGTATTACACATCAACTCAAATCGTAACTCCCAATCTGGTGTGACAACCACTAGAGATGAAGTGAGCTTCTCCTTTAAGGTGTGAAAAGCTGCCAAACACTTTTCATTGAAGTCAAATGAGCTGTCTTTCATCAAAACATTGCATAGTGGCTTAGTGGTCTTCGAGAAGTCCTTGATGAACCGTCTGTAGAACCCGACATGACCTAAGAAGTTGCAAACACCCTTGACAGAAGTTGGTGGCAGTAATTTCTCAACGACTTAGATTTTTGCCCTATCCACTTTAATTCCTTTAGCTGAAACCCGGTGTTCCAGTACAATGCCCTCTTGTTCCATGAAGTGACATTTCTCCCAGTTCAGTACCAGATTTGTTTCACTGCATCTCTGTAGGATCAAATTCAAATATTTTAAGCATTCATCAAATAAAGACCCAAAAACAGAGAAGCCATCTATGAATAGTTCTATGAATCTTTCATCAATGTCATAAAATATAGCCATCATGCATCTTTGAAATGTGGCTGGAACGTTACATAGACCAAAAGGCATCCTACAGCAAGTAAAGGTACCATAGGGGCATGTGAAATTGGTCTTTTCCTGGTCGTCCGGCGCTACTAGTATCTGATTGTAACCTGAATACCCGTCGAGAAAACAGTAATGTGAGTGACCTGCCAACCTTCCAACATTTGATCAATGAATAGGAGAGGAAAATGATCTTTTCGTGTGGCTATGTTGAGTTTGCGGTAGTCAATACAAACCTTCCATCCCGTAATTGTTTTTGTATGAATGAGTTCATTCTTTTCATTTTGTATGACTGTGATTACCCCCTTCTTTAGCACAACTTGAACTGGGATTATCTACGTACTATCTGATATAGGATAGATGATGCATGCATCTAAGAGCTTCAATACCTCAACCCGAACCACTTCTTTCATATTTGGGTTTAACCTCCGCTGACTCTCTACATTGGATCGAAAATTATCCTCCATGAGAATTTTATGCATGCACAACGAAAGGCTGATCCCTTTAATATCTTCTATGGTCCATCCTATTGCTATTTTATGCTCCCTGGGTACCCAAAGTAGTTTTTCCTCCTCCACCTTACTAATTGTGTTCGAGATAATCATTGGGATAGTGCATGGTTTTCCAAATAAGCATATCTAAGATGCGGTGGCAGTTGCTTAAGCTTCAGTTTAGGTGGTTGCTGAATGGATTGTACAGGCTTTTTGGTTTCTCTTCCAAGTTCTTCAAAGTGCTATTTTCAAAAATACGGTGGGTTGGTTTCCAGAAACAGTGCACAAGTCTCAATCTCAAGGGAATCTAAATTTGTTGATTGAGAATGTATGATACATGCCTCGTATGCATTTGAAGGATGTTGAAGTAGAAATTTATCATGAACCACCTTGTCAATTACATCAATTCTGAAACAGCTGTCCGACTCGGAAGGAAACTGCATGGCTTTGAAAATATTGAAGGGGATATGTTCTTCATCCAGCCTCAAGATTAACTGCCCCATCTGAACATCAATTAGTGCTCTGCCCGTGGCCAAAAATGGTCTACCTAGGATTAGCAGAACATCATTGTCTTCTTCCATATCCAAGATGAGGAAATCAACAGGGAAGATAAATTTTTCAGCCTTGATTAGCACGTCCTCTATTATTCCTCTTGGGTGTGTCAGAGATTGATCAACCAATTGCAATGTCATTGTGGTTGTTTTGGCTTCTCATAATCCAAGTTTTCTGAAAATAGATAGAGACATTAAATTAATACTTGCGCCAAGATCACACAACGCTTTAACAAAAATAAATTTCATCAAATAGTACAGGGAACAGTATAAATCCCTGGATCCTTCAATTTTGGTAGAAGTTTTTCTAAATTCTGGCGCTAACTTCTTCCGTTAACATTAATGTCTCATGCTCCTCCAACTTGCATTTGTTTGATAGAATGTCCTTCAAGAATTTGGCGTAGCTTGGTATTTGGAATAGTGCATCAGTTAGTTGGATGTTTATATGGAGCTTTTTGAATTTTTTGAACACTTCAAGAAATTTTTTGTATTGCTGCTCCATCTTATGCTTCCTCAACCGTTGTGGGAATGGAATGGGTGGCTCATAGGGATTCACCGAATTATCTGGCATTTGCTGTGACATTGCTGGACTTTCTTTCATCGGTGTCTTCTTGGTGTTGTCAATCTGCTTCTCATTCTCTTCTTTCGAACTTTCGAAGACTCCACTTGATTGACAACACTAGAGCTGCTATTTATTTGAGTCTCGAAGAATAATTCGCAGGCATGCAATTGTTGTATTGATCTGTAATAATGCCACAACACTGTCGGACGGGTATATATTGGGAATATGGAGAAAAGATGAGTAGAGTCCACACAAGGGTTATAGTGAACTACGATTGGTTGGTTAACATTCCTAGACAGTTGAGATTTGACAAGATATGTCAATCATTTGCTTCACAGCAGAAATGGCTATAGATGATGACCATCGAACCTGTGTGGTAATGGAGTGGATAGAATGTCAAAAACAAACGGTAATGATGACAAGGTTGAATTGTGGAAGTAATGTCATGTCCCATCATCAAACTGTTCAAATAGCTTTTGGGTTTGGAGCATCACATAATACTGAAAGCGGAAGCAAACAAAATCCTAAACGCTCGAAGAGAAAGGACATGCCGAAAAATCATTGAAAGAAGTGACCTTTAGAATCGAGTTCCAATAAAGCAAATGTACGTTTTAATTTTTTGTTTACTATGGAATTACGTATGAATACTAATGCCCATGCATTTGTCGGTCATGCAAGCAACTCCGAGTTCAGCTAAGGTAAGGAGACTGAAGGCATGCCTAAGTAATTTGGGAGATGGTGCACCCATCGTTCAGGCACCTCAACATGCACAATACTCCATACTGACATCGATCTCATATTCACAGCTCTTATTGGTTCATAGAATTAGATTATTCAATGTATTCGATTGACATGTTTTATTTACATTTTTATTTGATGTAGGATAACGACAAAAGTCATGCATTTACAGTCTCCCAATTTCATCCCCCGTCTTCAACAAATGTTATATTCAATGGTCAAGGTAATGATATGGTTAAACATATGTAATTTGAATTCCTGAATTTTTCTTGTTTGCATATTAACTTTAATATTTTACAGTAGGAAATGCAATGCTGTACTACTTTTCAAATTTACCTGACCAACATGGTGCAAACTTGTGATATGGATGAATAAATGTGGAAGAAAGTTTATTTTTCTTGATTTTCATACTGACAACCTGTACGCATTTTGATTTATTTGATTAATTTTAGTAGTGATTTTATCAGCAGTCATTTTATCAGTTTGCGATTAAGTAGCTGCGTGTTACAGTTGTTGGAAACTTTAGCACAATAATGAGTATTTTGAGATCCATATTGGAAACTTTGCGTTTTCGTTTATGAAGGTGCTGTTGAATTTTGCTTTAAATTGTGTTGTTGTGTTTCGGTTTTTGAACGAGCAAGATTGGTTATGCTTATACGTTGTATCTTCTAAAATATATGAATAATAAGTTCCAGCAAACCATCGTACAAAGCATCTCTGATGAGCAAATGAGCATTCAATTACAGAAGGTCGAGATCTTTAATTCTCATCAATTGAGAATCGAGTTATTACATTGACAAACAATACAACTTTTGTCTTTAAATCACTTAGATATACATTCACTGATCAAAGTATTTTGACGAGAGCAATAGTTGAAGAAATCCCATGGTTACCCCACATGGGCAATTGATCAACTAATTTTTGGCCTTTTGGAAGAGTTTCAAATCCAAGACCTCTTGAAATAGGCTGGAATTAGTGCATCCAGACAGTGTACAAACCAGACGAAATCAACACAGCATCCTTAGATATACATTTGCAGTAGAACGTGCCTACTTTACATGAGTTCCTAACTGGATAAAATTCAGGCAAACACCATTTCAAACTCAAAGATAGCATGCCATATCAACACCAACAAACAACAAACTAAGATAGTCCTTAAAATATTTTTAGCTGGCTAAGCTCCATAATTTATCAATACCAACAAACAACGTCTAGTTAAATTCAGCAATTACAAGCACCCGAATATATTACTCAACAACGAAGGAGCTAGCGATTCAAATGGCAAATACTATCATCCTTACCATATACAAGCAAAAGTTAAATAACAAGTTGGATCACTAAGTACTAATCATGATGGCCCCTTTCCTTATCCACTTTCGCACTTGCTTTGCCCTTATGTATTCTCACATTCACATAAATCTCAATGTCTTGTTCTTTAGTTACCCAACAAAGAGATTGGAACATGCGAGAGAACTTTTGAACTTTTTGAGCACCGCATAATTATGTAGAATCGAAAACTTTTTGTACTCGTACTTTCCTAGTTTTCTTGTTCCAACAAAATTTGACATATGATTTTACTAATCAAAAACATAAAGGGTTAGATCCACCAGTAGCCACCCAATTTTATATTTAGTGTCACCATGGCCACTTAATTTAATTTTATTTCACCATAGCCACCCAATATTATGCTTAGGGTCACCGTGACCACCCAATTTCATATAACGTTTCACAATGATCATCCAATTTCATATAACATTTGTACAATGCCACTCAACTTCATTTCATCATTTTCATTAATTTTAAAGGGGGTAAAACGGTAACTTTGTATTATATATATATATATATATATATATATATATATAAAATTAAAATAAAAAAATAAAAAATTTTATTTATTTTAAAAATGTTTATTTTAAGATATTTTTTATTTTATTTTATTTTTCTAAGTAACTTTTTTTAATATATGTTTTTTATTTTATTTTAAAAACATTTTCTAAAATATGTTTTTATTTTTTATTTTTTTTTATTTTTTAAGGATTTTTTAAATAACCTTTTATTTTATTTTTCTAAATAATTTTTTAAATAATTTTTTTTATTTTAAAAACGTGTTTTGAAAATAATTTTTTATTTTATTTTATTTTTCCAAGTGACTTTTTTTAAATAAGATTTTATATAATATTTTTTTATTTTTTTAACTAACAATTTTTAATAAGTTTTTATTTTATTTTATTTCATTTTGTAAGTAACTTTTTTAGATAAATTTTTTTTTTCTAAAATAAGTTTTTTATTTTAATTTTTAAAATTTATTTTATATATATAATGAAAAATTACCATTTTACCCCTTCTACAATTATAGAAAATGTTGAAAAGAAGTTGGGTGACCATGGTGAAATTGTTTTAGTCCAAATATATCACATTTGATGTTGCCAGTGGTGATAGCGTTGGAGATGGACAATATTGTTGCACCAGGTGGAGGTTTTCTGTATAAGCTTCAAAAAATTAACAAGCATGCGATTGGCTGAGGAAAAGAAACCTAGGGATGGAGAAGATCGATAAATTAAGCTGTGGCATTTTAATCTGGTGGAGATGGAGGAGACTAATTCAGCGATCGTCGAAGAAGAAATTGTATGTCACCTTCGAGGGTTTATTTGATTTGGGGATAAGGTGAAGTATGATGAGCTTCTTTCATTTGGGTTGCAAACTTTTTCACTTTCCTTTCTTTTTTAAATTTCCAGTTTCGAATGTCAACAGGCCTGTAAACCACGATGTACACATAGCGCGGTCATAATAAGTTTTATTTGCTCATGCTTATTACAATGTTCTTTGGCATTAAACGGTTTTTCATTTTGTAGTTCTAGAGAGAAAGCATCAGAGATAGAATGTGGGGATTGCATTGAAGTTTTAGCTTTAGGAATGAGTAACATCATGTTTGTTTTGGTGGATTTTACTATGTTGTCGTTTACTTTTAGCTTTAGCATAAGCCATTACGTCTATTCTTTGTTGATTCCTGCTGATGTAACTTTTTATTTGTATTGCTTTCATTTTTAATATCTAGTTTTATTAAACTAATGATTAATATTTTGAATTTATAAATTGCTTTACGGATGCTTAGCCTTTTTCACTTTAGTAAGTAAACTTGCTTAGGATGTCAAAATGGAATGCCTAGTGTATGTTTGTGTGCAATTTTAGGTGATTATAAGCAATGGGTTCTACTAAATATGTAATAACAAGTGGTAGCAATTGTAGGTCCTACAAAATGTGCACATAAAAAAAGTTTGATCAACTTATAAGTGCTTGTAAGCACGGGGAGAGCCCTTTATATGCTCTTTGCTTTACTTGAAATATTTGATCAATTAATAAATAATATATTTTTCCTTATTTTCAACTTGAATAATGTGATTGAAATTGTTAGAATTTCGGTGCGACCCAAATTCTAGTTTTGAAGTATATTAGAGTTGGTTGTTTGATTTGGAGAAGTTTTGAAAAAGTACAAGACGATAAGGAGTCAAAGTATAGAAGATGGTTTCTCAAATTGAGCAATTTTCAGACTCCTATTCATTCTAGAATACTTTTTTTATTGATTTTATCCATTATATTAGGACTTCACCTTATATTAGACCCTTCTTAATATAATATATGTTGTGTACAAAACATATTTTGTCAATCCAACAGTCCACACAAGTTGTTGAGATTTATTGATTCTTGTAACCTCCATATTATTGATTATAGTGAATTCCAATGCTCAGCTCGTGGTTTTCTCCCTAATTGGATTTCCATGTATATCGTGTGTTATTGCGATCATTATTTTTTCATATTGCTATTATCTCGTCTTCAATTCCTAAAAAATTGGTATCAAAATCACATGCCTATTCAGAGCGAGGTTTGATCAAGTTCGAGATATTCTTGATCTTTTGGGGTGGTAATTATGCAATATGAGATTTCGCTTTTGGATCGCAATATAAGATTTTCTTTGTGGCACGTTAAGATGAGAGCAGTGCCTACTCAGATGGATTTGGATAATGCGTTATTAGGGTTTGGTAAGACGCCCAAAACTTGGATGATGTAGAGGAAACAATGCAAGGATAGTAAGGCCCTATCACAAATACATCATTATCTTTCGAATCAAATTCTTTGGGACTTTTTGAAAGAAAAAAATCGAGGCTGCATTATGTTGAAATTAGAATAGTTATGCATGAATAGAAGCCTAACCAACTAACTACATCTGAAGCAGCATTTATATTCTCATATTATGGTAGAAAGAGTCTTTGGAAATTCATCTAGCTATATTTAAGGACATTGTTGCTGATTTATAGACTGAAGATTGAGTACGATGAAGAAGAGCCCGCTTCATATATGATGTTCAGAGACACTATTTTATATAGTCGTGATACTCTCATAGTTGATGAAGTTTATGATGCGTTGTTTTCTAAGGAGAAGTTGAAGTAGGTTGTTGGATCTAAGACTCAGGCAGAAGGGCCTTGTTGTTCATGAGGTTTTTCTGACGGTTGTGTAAGGGGTAGATTGAAGACTGATTACAACAATAAGATCTGTAATTTTTGCAAGAAAAATGGACACATCAAGAGAGAGATTGCTATAAGTTGTAAAGTAAGATTAAATTAGTTGCTACAAATCAGAGGGGAACAAGACCACATAATTCTGCCTAGTGTATGTCTGTGTGTGATTTTAGGTTATTATAAGCAATGGGTTCTATTGAATATGTGAATAACAAGTGGTAGTAAATTATAGATCCTACGAAATGTATAGATAAAAAAAGTTTGATCAACTTGTAAGCTTATAAGCATGGAGAGAGCACTTTATATGCTCTTTGCTTTCCCTAAATATTTGATCAATTGATAAATATTACACTTTTTCATTATTTACAACTTGAATAATGAGATTGAAATAATGATATATTATACTGAATGGGGTGGGAGAGTGAGCATGCCTTCTGCCTTGATCCTTTTTTTTTCTATATGTATTTTTTTGTTTAAAATTTAGTTCATATTTTAATAAAAGTATTAAGAAATAAAGTAAATAAGTAGATATGATGCTGAACGGGGGATATTTTTGTCATTTCCAACCTTAACCATAGAATGAATAAGTTTCCAGTCATGCAAAGCTTTTAAACACAAATAGCATCAAATGTATCTAACATAATAAGAATGCATTTATTTGTTACTTTTGCTTACTTCATTTTCCCTAATAAATGAAAGTGTGGTTATGAATCTATTTATAAATATTATATATTGATTACTGGAATAATGTAACTAAATTGAAATTGTTATATAATTAATTATAACATCAATATGTACATTGCACTTCCCCTTCAAATTCGAATACAATAAATTGGGCTTTGTTCAAGCTCCATTTTTTCAAAAAATGATTTTTATAATAATTTTTTTTTAGAGAAGGTGCGGTTAAAAAATAAGAAAAATATTCAAATTTACTTGTAAAATTATTTTATTGAGATAAGGTGTGATTAAAAATGACTTTTAAGAAAACAGGGCTCAAACGGGGACATAACAATAAGTACCATGCAATGTGAATGCACCATTCGATTTGTATGTTGTAGAATGATACATATACAAGTGGGAACCATACATAAATTAATATAACTGCATGCCACACTGCAAATTCTCCACCAGAATCCTTTTTCCTCTTGTTCGGTTGCCTTTCAGTATATTGACAATTTAGCCTAGTTCTTGGCCTCTTCTACTCTTTGCTTCTTTAATTTTCTTATAGAAAATTAAAGGATACACCGATTTTCATGCTTAATAGCTAGCTACCAATTGTAAGAAACTTTATTTTACATTTGTGGAAAATTTCTAAACCAATTAGAAGTTGGAACTTGGAACAGGAAACTTTTAGTCTTTATTTAAACTTGACAAAAAAAATTAAAAAATATTGACTCAATATATAATCTAAACTATCCAATGAGATTAACAAACAAAACTCCCAAAAGTGGGGATAAGTTGCAATTGCAGGCCATTAATTAGACTAACTATTAATTGAGGATGGTCCAAGTTATTGACAATCAATAATTAATTGGTCAAGAATGCAATTTGTATTGGACTACAAATATAGGAGGACAGGTACCTCTGTTATAGAAGGGAGTATGTGTACAAGGCCATGTACACATTGCATGGTTCTTGATCATGTGTGCTTAAAATGACCCATGCATCTTTTTCAGTTGTAACTTGATTCCTAATGATAATCAATAGAATTAGAAAGATTTGGAACACTCACACACACACACACATTGAAGACTATGTGATGTGATGTGAACAGATGGGATTTGAACAAAGAGAGTGATGTATAAAAGCATGTACATATTTTTATTGGACTGTGTTATATGTACATCCTCATTTACACCCTCGTTTACAAAACTTACACTTAGCAAGATCTCACATCATCTTCCATAAAAAAAATATATATATTTAATCCAGCTGCTCACATTTTGCCACATAATTATTTGTATGCAAGATGTACACACATTCTATACAAACGCCTTTACCAATTTTTATAAGCATTATTCTTTTCATCATCTGTCATAAATTTTATTTTGCATGTAAAGGGGAGCTCACATACTACCACGATCTTTTTTTTCTCAGTTGCCATGTATTACACTAAACACTTTCTCCATTTCTATCGTCTCATAGACGCATGATACCATTACTCCTTCACAATACATGCATGACTTACCCATCCCGAGAGGCTGAGATAGACATATATTAGTTTTTTTCTTTTTTCTTGCATTTAAGAAAATATTACAAAAAAATCATCACAACTCTCTCTTTATTTCCCAAAACAAACCCAAACTCTCATTTGCTCAAGCTCACTCGTTCATCGATGGAGTTTTGAGGTAAAACTCTCTCTCTCTCTCTCTCTCTCTCTCTCTCTCTCTCTCTCTCTCTCTCTCTCTCTCTC
>CAIGRQ010201441.1:0-12580 GCA_903798375.1 Fraxinus sp. D2006-0159 | reverse complement strand
GAAGAAAAAAAATTTAAGTTTACATATAATATTATTTTATTGAATAATATGTGAATGAAAAGAAAAGAGAGAATGCATTAGAATTAAAATGAAGCCCAAACAGGGGCATAATGTACTCCAGATCCAATTGAAAATATATAATACAATTATACAAATATGCATTTTATATCACACTAAAAAATCTAGCACAAATGAGGCTTACAGAACCAAAAATAAAAACTTCACAACGGAGATTTTGACATAACCTCTTATATGGGCATGTTCGGTAAAAACAATATTTGAAAGGACGATTTGAAAGTACAATGGACAAGATTTTTTAATTCATTTTTCTTCTTTAGTATCATCCAATCCAACTAACGTGTCTCATAAGTAAAATATGACTTTCACAATCTCTAACTTGAATTTCTCTTTTAACACAATGTACATGAACTACTACCCCTTAAGAGGGGGAAAGTAGAAGCAAAGAGGC
Source organism: Fraxinus sp. D2006-0159 (assembly GCA_903798375.1). NCBI lineage: Eukaryota > Viridiplantae > Streptophyta > Magnoliopsida > Lamiales > Oleaceae > Fraxinus > Fraxinus sp. D2006-0159. The sequence continues at coordinate 12,111 of CAIGRQ010201441.1, read as the reverse complement.
ATCCGAGTGTTACCAGCTGAAGCCACTCGAATTCCCAATTGCCACAAGCCGGACTACCAAAACAATATGATAAATTTGCCTAAAATTGGAAAGAACGATCATATGCCCCTCTGCTGTCAGAAAAAAATGAGAGCTCGTACTTAATCAACAGCCATTTGACCTCACATGTCAGGTGGGAAGTTCTTGATTTGCCCTTCCTCTAAAATATCTTTGTCATTCATCTTGTAACCTATCCGGATGCGCATGACTAGGGATTTCTGGGGTAAACGAATCATTTCTTAATTTACTAAAACTCAAAAATTAAAAGGGAACTAAGATAAATTGGAGAGACAGAATTGTTGAGATGAATTGCAAGAAGATAAAAGAAAATACAAATCCATGTACCTTGCCGTGCTGGCTATTTGTCACTCTTAATTTCTGTGTAATTGATCCGTTACCGCTGGCAGAAAGAGTATCACTGCTGGCTGGATCCAAGTGCAGTTGAAGAAACTGTGGATCAAATGCAAAAATTATTTGATGACAGCATTGAAAAGGGAGCTAAGAAATACTTGGTGCATAATTCGACTATCCATATGATAAGTCACGTTTTATTGCCATTGCATAAAAGAGACGAGCAAAATAGAGGGAGAATACCAATTGTTTTAACAGTCGGCTTATTTTCTAAAGAGCTTCTCATAAATAAGATGAATGCAAGACAATAAGAACATGAAATTACACATAAATTGAGAAACCATGATACCAGTTTATGTAAGATAATAAAAAAGTGAAAGGGTGCATGCATTGAAAATAAGATAAAGAAAAAGATGTAGTGAGCAGAAAAGGAGAAGATGCAGAACCTATCAAAAGAAAAGGTAAAAGTTGATTGCATTATACCTTGGGGACCGCTGCCTGGAATGTAAAATTTGAATAGATATTAGGTGATTTGTTAAAAAATTGCGCCTCAACAAGTGTGGCCTGTGGATTTTCAGGCTGCTTTGAGAAGTTGAATGTAATTCTCAAGGAGCTGCTCTCGAATGCAACGATTGATGGAAGGGTCAGGCCATTCTTTTCAGCAACTGAAAGCAAGGGTATCAAAATATCAGGAACAAGTAAACAACGCCTACTAGATACATACTTCAAAGAAACATACCAGGCACTGATGAACTGGCTGCAAACCCATCCAACAAATCCATCATAGAACTTCCAACAGGAGAAGCTTGTGCTGAAAGCGCAGGAGGGGAGGTCAATGTGTCTAACATGTCCAGCGAATTTGTATTATCCTGATTGGGTGATAACATATTGGGCATGGATGAACTACTTTGTGCTGGAGGTGTTCCAATTGACAAAAGATCCAGTAGGACATCGTTACTGCTCTTCTGGGTCTGATTGGTTCCTGAAATGTTTAAAAGAAAACGAGTGATTAAAAATAGGGAAGAATAATCGATATCAAGATATTCCCAAAATATAAATTATCCAGTGTAGCTACAACTTTCAAATCACAGTATATGATCTAACGGAGAACAGTCATCTATCTACTTATATTATCAAAACGAACCAATACTTTTGTTGTCTCCTTGTGACATGGATGACTAATGTCTCATTACGTGCCAAATGGCAATGACATGTAAACCAAACTGGTCATGTATGTTCGAATCTCACTTCTTAGTTATGCAGGAATTGCTTGAGAAGCTTCTATAAAGGAGGAAGTATTAGAGATCAGTATCATTTGAGACATGATTTTTAATGAGGCTTTCAAATAGTACAACTGAAATATATAACTGCAAAAACTAATTTTTGTTTCACATCCGTGCATAAGCAAAATCAACCTGGACGTGATAAAGCTGGTGAATGGTCAACACCAAGAAGATCCTGAAGAAAATCTCCACCAGAAGATCTAGGCGCTGTAACGTCATCCGAAGTAAGATCAAGCAAATCAACAAGAGGAGATGAAGTGTGTTTAGAAACTCCATTTGGAAGGTTTACAGGAGCTCCTTGTGAAGTTGAAACCGCAGCTGGCACAGAACCAGCCTTTCTGCTGCTATAGGTTGCCTCATCAAGGGCTGGCATCCTTTCAACCAGAGCAGACCTGAACAAACGCAACCCAGAAGCTTATTACAATCATACTCGAAACAATACCGAACAAATTTTCTGAGAAGAGGCAAGTGAAGCAGAAGAAATAGCTTCCACACCTGATGTTATGATGCTTCTCAATGATAGAATTAAACTCAATGGCTCGCTGTTGCAATTCAAGCACAAGGCTTCCTTTATAATGAAGGATAATATTATTTATTCTCCTGTAATACATGATATTTGCATAATTTCAGACTCAGTTAAGGAAATTAAAGAACTTACCAAGTTACCATTATAAAAAAATAAACAAGTATGCATTCAGGTCTATACAGTAATAAACACATTATATTTACTAAAAGACGGTAGAACTAAAAAGATGTAGAATTCTGACAAAAAAATGAATATTAGTATATAAGATCTGTAACATGACAAGGTCAGGAAAACAAATCATGAAAGAGAAAAAATGTAAATATATAAATATGACAAGGTTTGTGACTACTACACTCACTCTACAAGTTGGCAACCAAGTGGATATATGTACAGTAAATCAGTATTTTCCAAGAAAAGCAATGACAACATACTGTGAACAGGATGAAAAACGACTTGACAGCTTTAACAGTGCAATCAGACACATTGACCGGGTCGGGAGGTCCAAATGGCGTCTAATAGCAGTTTCAACAACATCCACAGCTTCAGACTCAGTTACCTGCTCCAGACAACAAATTCATGAAAGATGCCCAAGAAAATGAGGGACGCTAGTGAAGCACAAAAAAAGTCACTGGATGAGATGCTCGTAGAAGTGATGGCGCTGTCAATGATATTTAATTGTAGTCCCAAGCACCCAGATTTTGATAAAGGTGAAGTGTACATTTGTGATAAACTATTGAGATTAGGGCTGGACATGGGTCGGTTCGGTTCTCTTCAGAACCGAACCAACCCAAAACTTTCAGGTATTTAATAAATGGAAACTTTTACAAATTAATGCAGCCCAATTTAAAAACATATAAATAACAAGTTGTCCAATAAGATTAATTCAATGTATAAAAAAACCAAAAAGTAGATACTAACATTAAAATATCGGTGATCCATATCAATAATTTATTTGCTTCAAGCAGCCTGCATAAAGAATTGAGTTTATACGGGAGTGGACGTACTGCTGCTTACGAAATGAAATTGGAATAGAAAAGGAAAGGATAAGGCCCAAATGTTGGGCTAACAAAAAATTAATTTGGTTGGACTTGGCTGGTTTGTTTAATTAATTTGCTAATTTGTTTAGAAATAATTAAAATAATTTAATTAATTCAATATAAAAAATTATTTAGATTTGGTTCTTCGTCTAGAACCGACCCAAACCCATCGATTCTCAATTCAGATACCCGTTCGGGTATTTAACTTACGAAGAATCGCTTGATTCGGTTCGGGTGTTTTGTCGAGCCCTTATTGAGATAAAGTAAATATGGCTATGTGGCATTAAAAAAAATAATAAATCTCGCAACTGAATAGATATCAGGCAAATTCACAATCATTCATCAGATAACCATTTTCTTCATCTCTCTCTCTTCAATTCATGGAAAGAAATGGGTAATTTCATGGTTATACAGATGTGCGCATCATTCATACTTTCAGTGAAAGTTTGATTATAAAAATTATTTGAAATGAACTCTTAAAGAAGCATGAACTCACAGTTATTGGATTTTCCCCAGCAAGCATTCCTGCATTATTAACCAACATTTCACCATATTCTCCAATGCACCAAACAGCAACTCGAACAAGAGTTTCCTTTGGCAGCGTACACGTATAAGCACAAAAATAAACCAAATCATATACAGCTCCTACTCCAGGCTTTAATTGCAAGGTAAGAAGAGGTGCAGCAATAAGTTACCTGTTCACCTGCAGTTTGTACAGCTCTATACAGTGACCTAACAGTATATCCATGGAGGTCAGAAGCATTTGTAATCACAACAATAAGGGCATGCCACACTTCTTCCTTCACGTGATTTCCAGCCTGCAATGCGTTCACAAAAATCAACACTCACATAAAGAAGACTAACTGCATTGTCAAGCATTAAGACAAAGGAAAATTGCAACCAGTCCCTAACATTTGGGATCATTGGCATTTGAGTTCTCAACCTTCAATTTTCCTAGAAAGGGATCTCCTTTGGATGGTTCCCACCAAAACAGGCATTAAATTGAGTAAAATGCAATTTTGCCTTGATTCAAATAAGCAAAAAAATTGGACATAAAAAGGAAAATTAAAGAGAGGCAAAAAAGACCCCTTACTCCCTCCCCCATCCCCACAGTAATCCTACTGTTCAGCCATCATCGTTCCCCCATTAAAAAAGATTCTTTCATTAATCTGTTTTTTAACAGGTAAGAACCTCAATGAAGATACTCCAAGAAAGGTAGAAGAATGCATAAAATTAAAATTCAAAGACTCCTCTAGCGAACCTAGAACTTGATCAAATGAATTTAATCTCAATTGTTACATGAGTGAATAAGTAAACACTGGCTGCACTAAAATAGTCGTGCCTGATACATGCTAAAGAAGAAGCCATGTTTGGCTATGTTCTCCCATCAAGAAGCAAGGAAAATTGGAGATATCTTTGGGCCAAAAATTAATGAGATCTACTATATAAACCATCAAGATAAACCTAAAACTTAAAGCAAGAATCGATACAATAAAAGCTCTGCAAATATAATGCATACCGCAGGCAGAATCTTCAGCATCTGATCCATGTACCAAATTTTCTCAGGGGAAAACCTGGAGCACCACAAAAAGCAGATGAGAGTTGGCTATCCAATGCAACATATATAACAATTCAAGTTCATCAGTCTCAACTAATCATATTGCAGTTCAATGCATCTAAATGTCTGCTAGGAAGTACACGAATAAAACAGAAGTAGGGAAAATAATTAGATAGAACATTTATGGAAAAAATGAGTACCTAGCTACCATGATAAAGCTCAAAAAGTACAAAGATGGTAGGCAGAAATGAGACTAGAATAAGATTTCCAAATAGTTGTCCACTCATGGGGACATGAGAAGAGGGACGTCACTAGTAGAGAAACTAAAAAGAAAAGAAAATGCTCTGTAAGCAAATTGCTATTTCAGTACAAAGCAAGAGTTTCCATGAGACTTGGAGAACAAGATAGGCCATGAAAATTTCTCACTGCTTGGAATCATAAAACAAAACTCATATCCAGTTCAAAGCAAGCTAACCAATGTACATCTCTTCCAGCGTTAAGAGAGGTGATACACAGGAGCATGCACGTGAACAAAGTACCCATCAAGGATTATCATAAGCAAAATTTTCTGGACCAAGAAAGGAGATTAGAAAATGTTGATATATATAAAACTGCTGAACTTACTTCTCCACGATGGAGCAAATTTTTGCAGTGAGGTCTCCTTTAAACTCTGAGTCACATACTTCAAGGTAGTCAATCAGCTCTTTCGTCAGAGATTTCACATTGCTTTCATTTACCAGAAGATATATAAGATCAAGGGCCCTTTTACGTATCGAAGCATCTGAATCCTGGCATTAAAATAAGCAACCAAGAATTTCTAAGATTATAGTACAGATATCATAAAATTACCGGGACTTAATGGGGGAAACAGAGAGGAACACATGCAAATACGCACAGGTCATGCAATTCCAAGCAAACCCCACTTACATCAGGAAAGCTTGAAAAGCATTTCATCTGTTCAAAATTATTGGTCCCCAAGTTGTGAAAGGTCCTAATTACCGTCCAATTTAGAAACACTCCAAATAAAACAGCGATCTGTTTTCATGATGGGCAATATGAATTCTTGAGACAGGCTAATCTTTTATGAGCTAATATACAATTCCGAGAACCAAACAACTACACATAATTTTTCAGATAACATCTAGAAGCACAAAAGTCAAGACCAGAGGTAACTATGCTTGTAACAACTCAGAGATGCATGGTTTTCCACATGGATAGATGAAACTGATAAACTCAATGTAAAATTTTAAAAACGCATTGAGGATAAAACAGATATAGAAATACAGATACCTTCACACATTCCAAGAGTGTTGTTCGATGCCTCTGCACAGCTTGAGCATCCAAGGCAATAGCTTTCATCAGCATGTTCAAAGCAACATATCTGTCACAATTGGGTTTAACACTATCAGACAAAAAGCATGAACGAGAAGCAAGAAACCATTTACCGGGATATGATTCGAACTTATAAAGATAGAAAAAGTTCCAGTAGAAAACAAGAATGTAATTGGAATCGTTAATTATGATCAGAACAAGACAATTCATGAGAAAACGAGTCAACAAGTTCAGGTTCCTTAAATTTCCAGAAAAGCAATATGATAAAGAGTGAACATCATGCAGATGCAGTTAATTCACACAAGGTAAAGGTAATTGTTGGGCACGAAGGTAATAACCTACGAACTTCAACAAACTCCTCTAGCACACTATGTAAGTTAAGCAGCAATATTTATCATTAGATATGCAAGCACGGCCCATTTGATGTGGAAGAATCTGAGACAACAAAATTATTGATCTTCTCGGGAATCTTTTCCACCAATTGGTTTTTACTATGATTGCAAATAAATAGTATAATATATACCATTGCATTTCAAGCATCCAAGCATGTTGAGGCCCCTTTAACAGCACGAGGCATCACCCAGACCAGGTGATGCCCAGAAAAAAATGCCATGTATCAACAGATTTAGCAGCACTCACAAAGTTTTAACATCACACAATGAAGTAGCAATATATAGGTAAAAGTAATAAGATCACAAAAATGGCGTGCAAGGCATAACAGACATAAGATTTGCAAAATATGGGGTGTAAGATACAGCAGACATAAAATTTGCCATATACTCATATATGAACTTCCATATATTACTCAACTTAAATGTCTTCATTCAAGTTTTCATGATTGACGGGCTCCTTTGCAGCGTACAATTTTTTTTATGATATAATCAGTCTTGAATAAAAGAAATTATATAAGTATAAAATTTACATTCAATGCTGCTAATTAGGAAAAAACTTATTTTTTCTAAGAAGATACGTCGACTGATGTAAAAAAATGGCTCCAATCGTACATCAGTGGTGGAAACTGTTCAATTTGGACGAAAAGAGTATAGAATGAAGATAATAGTTGTATTATCAATTTTACATTTTACAGCAACTCACGATAACTCTAGTTCCTCTGGTTCTTATACAGAATAAATTAGAGGCAAGTACTCATGAAAGCATTCTTATGTGCTCCTATCTATTATCCAGATTAGTCCAGCAAGTAGAGATATGTTGTCTTGCACTTAAAATAACAAAAATATAAATGTTCAAAGGCAAAAATGACATAGATATGATATATAGGTTATGTCCTCGGCTGATTGAAAAAAGGTTCAAACCAAATTTATGAAAATAACCTGGTATTGTTATCACGGCTGGACAAAAATTTCCCCAAGATATTGACTGCAAGCACCCGTAATCCACCATTATCTTCAATGCCCATTATTGTAGCAACACATTCATAGAGGATGGCATTTCCTGCATTCTTTTTTGACTCAGTTTTGGTAGCCACCTACAAAATAAGATAACACATCAACAATAGAACAAGTAAGGTGAAAGAAAGCAAGTTTTGTAATTCAATTAATAGCACTGGCAACGGAAAGAGAACAAGTCCAAAATCTTAGCAGGATGGTGGGAGAGTACTGCATACTTTTTCAAAGCTAAAGGTTGCAAAGCAAGTTAAAATCATGTCAAAGAAAAGATGCAAAAGTAAATCAACTTCACGAGATTGGGAGTTCCAACAAATTGGAAAAATGACTTGTTCAAATGATGAATATATGTCTTCACAAAATCATCTACACTGCTTGTGGAAATGTAGAGAAACTAGATTGCTGTATTCTTCTTTCAAAGCTAAAGGTTGCAAAGAAAGTTAGTATCATGTCAAAGAAAAGATGCAAAAGTAAATCAACTTCATGAGATTGGGAGTTCCAACAAATTGGAGAAAGGCCTTATTCATTAACTCACCTGAGCAAGAATATCATTCATACTATCACTAGCATCAGCATCTCCTTGGCCCAACAAACACAAAAGCTTGAGCAATCTAATATGAAGAAAAGGGTCTGCAATCCCAGAAACATCGTACTCTGGTGCATATGGACTGTTCACTACATCCTTTAGAACTTTGACTAAGCCATCTGTGCATTTCTAAAACCCAAAGCGAAAAGGTAAAGGAAGAAATCACGGCATGAAGGAAAAATCGTTCAAATGTACTTGAGGCCAAGAATATGACAAAAACTCGTACATATAATTGGTTAAGCCCAATAAAATCATTCATCAAACAATTTTGGAAGCTAACTTGCTACTTTCGAGGTCAGAAGTCCAATAAAAAATGATGATCCAAAGAGGAAATACCACAATTTTAAGGAGATAGATCCCTGTCGAAAATGCTGTAATGATACAATTACAATTTACAACAGATAAACAGCTGTATATGACCAAGCTAGACAGGTCAAAAGCATATTTCAAAGGCAAGTTTAAGCTACTGGAAGAGAGAGATATGGTCAGAACAATTAGCTTGTGAACCTTACACCTTTATCATAGTGTAGAATCCTTGTTTATAAAAATGTTCACGGGGTAAAAAGCACAAGCAAATTGCCAAAATAGAAGTATACCCAAGTGATGGTAAAACGAAGGTTGTTGTATCTTGGTATGCTTTAGGGAAATCTAATCTTACAACATAACTGTAGGCATTGTTTTGTCATATTTTAGCTTCTTATAAATAACTGTAGGGAACATATAGAGTGAGCAATTGTTTACTTACCTTTCTTAAATGCTCAAGAGCCTCTTTACTGACTTTACATAGATCTGTACAAAGCTGGACTCCAGTTAATAACACTCCATGGTGCTTTTCTTTGAGCAACGCAGCAGCAGGATTTATAAAGTTTTCTGCCAGGTCGGGTACTTTCTTTATTATCCTTATAGAGCATAATGCTGCCTACAGTAGACAGGAAGAAACATTAATATAGGCAGTGAGAAAAGTTTCGGGTCTCTGGAGAATAATTTTCTGGAAAAAAATGAAGTAATTGATTATAGACTTATAGTAGTAAATTTTGCAGAGCCATTGTTTATTTCAAAGACCTGCATAAGTTATATGCCCAAAAAGAAATCTCAGAAAATAACAATGGCAATGAACACCATGAGAATTATCAGTAGTCCAAAGGAAAAATTGTTTTATTACTTATTTGAAATTGACGAATAAGCTTAAAGTTAGCATATCAAAGAAAAAATTATAAAGAAGAAAAGTTGGTCCCATGCTAAGTATATAAAAAGAGATTTAGGGTGCATCATTTTCATGAGATTTCAAATAGCTTGGAAATGTATCACTCATAAAGAACATCAATTTGCAGATCCTCCAATCTGTGTAGGCAGAAGATTGCACGTGGAATGAAGCTGCATGCTTAGTAGAGAATAACTTGAAGTACCAGATCAGGAAAAGTGAAAACGCATAAAAGAATTGTTAAACCCAAGCATGCATTGTTATTGTCAATTCCGATGTAACTTTTGCTATGTCGGACTGTGGAGGACGTTCTAGTCAATAGCCAATATACATTGCTCACCCCCCATACAAATGAGTGGCATAGGTCAGATGGACACTCAAGATTCTTTCACTTCAAGAGTGTCTCACGTATAAAATCTTATAGTGAATCACTTGAAACTGATGTATCATTTGTTTTAGGGTTGGAAGAGCCTGGAGGACAAGGATTTGAAACAAATACAAGCATGCAGCACAGAAGGAACCAATGAATGAACATCTAAACAAGCTTATTAATGAGAATTCCTGCAGTCCACGAAAAAAGATGTGCACACACAAACAAAATTAATAAAAGAAATGAGGAGGAAGAAAAACAGAACAAATAAATTTACAACCATTTTCATTAGGCCAAAGAGATGTGCTTTCCTTTTTCAATGATTAGAGAGTGTTGCAGGACAACTAAGGCTTTATTTGCTATAAATACTTCAAGTGTTCTATTTTTCTCCCAATAAATTGCACACCAAGCTAAAATATTTTATGCCCAACGTCACTGGATGCCGTTTTATTGTAGTTAAATCCATACATGGAGCATAAAGTTGAACTTAGACATTGTTATATGAGAAAGATTCTTGAATAGCATTCAAGAAGACGAGTAGACGACTTACTTTCTTCCTGATATTTGGATCCTTAAATTGAAGTAATCTTTCAACTTCAGGGGCAAGATCACGAGCCATTTCTGCTGAACAGATATTTCCCAAGGCACAAAGAGCAAGTCCAGCAATATATTGGTTGGTGTGGTTAAGATCTCTGTGCAAAAGTTAAGGAGTCTGAATGGAATTACAAACTTCAATTTTATACCCAGCGAAGAAATGAATTGTTAGAAGCAACTTCATTACATATACAATCATAGGATTGGTAGTCTTGTCCTTTTATATGTCAATTTTATCTTCTTCCTTAGTTCTGGGTGTAGGTGGGCATGCAAGAGTAAGTCGCTTCAAAGAGAACCTAATATAAACAAAATCAAATTTAGAATGGATACTGTTTTATTGAATTGGTAACCAGCATCAGAACTTCCTGTCTTTCGTCAAGAAGCAACATAAGGCCAAGATATCCTATTCTCTTCTCAGGGAATCCAGGAGATGCAATTAGCTTCAGGCATTCCATTTGACCAAAATGTGTGGGGTAACCAAGCATGTGAATGAACATGAGCTTAGCCAGATTCCGATGGCTATAATCTTGGTCATTTTCACTAATTGCAGCTCGAATAGCAGCACATTCTTTTCTCACAACAGCACGTTCCTCTGCAGCAGTTTTGCAAGCGCGTATAGCCCGAATCATGTCCCTGGAAGCGAGCATAGATGATGATAAATTAAATTATTGAGGCAAATTCTTGTTTTCCATACACTCCAAGGAGTAACTTAAAATATTTATTTTTTTGATGTAAAATGTATAATAAAAATATTCTATGCTTGCCGTATCAAGGAGTACATCTGTGTGATCGAGACTATACGAAACTATACGATAACTCTGAAAGCAGAAACTATAACTAGCACAATCCTTTGCTTCTTAACTTAATATTCTACATGGCAGCTATTAATCCACTATGATCAAAAAAATTTAAAGTTTTTGTTGATATTTGATCTAATAATCAATGACGAGAAGATGAAAGTTATGCATCTCTATGGAAATTTGAGAAAGTCACAAAATCAGTGTGACAAAGATAAACAATATATGGCTAATAGAAAACTGAGATTTAAACAAATACCGCCAGTGGTCATAAGTATCTAGGCAATCAGATGACAAGTAAGATAAATATTATGATCATTATTGTAATTGTAAATCAACTATTAGTCATTCAGGTGTTACATAATAAAAATATATTCTAAAGAAAGCCATAATTTTATTCCAAAACTTCTCATTTAGCACCCGTTTGAATCTCATTCTTTCAAAGAAAACTCATTTTCCTTCAGTAAATTTATGGCAAAAAGCAGAAGACTACAGTTCTCGTGTCAGAGCACAGACTTGACCATTGCATTACTTTACCCATTTTGCCCAAGACCACTTCTTTTGAAAGGCAAACAATAAGGGCATAATGGGGATAACTCCAATTTTTTCTGGACAACGTCAGAGCCATTGACAGAAATAAGTACAAGGGGCCCCACATGTAATGCAAACTACTGTTGAAAAAATAGAAAAANAATGGGGATAACTCCAATTTTTTCTGGACAACGTCAGAGCCATTGACAGAAATAAGTACAAGGGGCCCCACATGTAATGCAAACTACTGTTGAAAAAATAGAAAAAAACGGGTGCCAAACGCACGCTTATATTCATACTATACCTAATGAGTTGTATCTTGTAGTTTTCATTTCTAAATTTCGAGAGAATTTTTCGTTGTAGTCCTTGGAAGAAATCACACTTATCCATAAATGTCATATACCAAAATTTCCCCATCATCGGGGTAATTTTTATGGATTCTAATCATTCGGTGGAAGATAATCCGTGGAATCGCACGCTTCAAGTTAGTTAATACAAGGCTT
>CAIGRQ010201395.1:0-12959 GCA_903798375.1 Fraxinus sp. D2006-0159 | reverse complement strand
TCGTGATATAATCGTTTTCACGTGAATACAATAATAGATGTAATGCATGTTCAAGTTCCAATCATAATGCCATAAGCAACTTATCATAAAAAGCTAATACTACCCTATTTAAAGAAAATTTTATATCATATAAGAAGAATTGGAATAAAAGAAGAATTCAAAACATAAGTATAAAAAAGGTTAAGTTAGTTTTCTTCCCCCCTTTTGGTTTTATTTTTCATTAAAGGTAGGTGGGAAGTAATTGTCTCCATATTATTGTCAAGCTGCAATATAAAGATTAAAGTGGTAAATATCATTATCACAATTAAAACATGGTACACTATGTCCATGTATTTAGCCCAAAAACTAGATTATGGAATCAAGGGTTGAAAATAATCATCCATAGCAACAATTGTGAAGTTGAATTATTTAAAATAAAATTTAGGGCTTGTTTGGCATATTTTTGAAAAATGAGCTTTTGTGACCCCAAATGTTTTTGAATTCATTTAATTAAATTTATAAAACCGTTTCTTCTAGTTAAAATAACTTTTAGAAGAAACGGTCCAAATGTAATTTCATCTAAAATCTCTTTTGGAGAAATAATTCTTATAAAAAATAATTTTCGGGCACTAATTAAAAACTATCATACAGGGCCATTAGTATGTTAAATTGGACATTATATAGTCTCTGTTTGTTCGGGGAAGGTCACCCCCGTCCCGCCCCGTCACTCCCCTACCTCGCCCCGCCTTAGACAGGGGCGGTTTCGGGACGCGGGCTTGCCCCGTTTAATTATTATTATTATCTTTTTCAAAAAATTTCATTTAACTAATTTTTTTTTTAAAATTTGTAATTAATTATTTTTTTATTCTTCACGAGACGGGTTTGGTATGCTTCGGGGTGGGGCACCAACCCGTCGGGACGGGACGAGTTTTTTTGCCATCACTAGTGTTTGTTTCCAATTTTCTGTAAACAAAAATGAATTTTTGTACCTTTTTTTCAAACTTTTTGGGGACATTGTGAGAGAAAATGGTCAAAAAAGAAAAAAGGCTGCAACTGTTGGTAACGGTAGGAAAATGCATTAAAATGAGATGAAAATTGAAAACAGCATAAGCATAATTAAAGACGATAAATACTATATAGAAAGTTTATTTGTCATAACCAAATGTACTGTCATTAAATTTTTATATATAAACATACCAATTAATTATAAAACTATAATTGTTTTAACTATATTTTTTGGTTCAAAATTTATTAGATTTGACCGGATAGGAATCTCCTACCTTATTGAATAGAGTTGACAAATTCAAAAAACCTAAGTTATTGTTAGCTAGTAGATTGTCTACCTAGTAACGTGCTTGTAAAATTATTATCAATAGGAAATAAAATAAAATTTGACAACAATTTATTCTTAACTTGTACTCAACAGAATGTGTATAAGAAATTCAGGTGTACGATAACATTTTTTAAATATTTCTCTTTATTTATTTTTGTAGAATGGGACTAGATAGCAACAACACAACAAAATAAATTATTATTTTTTCTTATTTTTCATACATTTTCTGAAAAAAAATAAAATTGCTTATACCATCACTCGACAAAAAATGATTTTTTTTTGGCACTAGAACATTTCGAAAAAAGAAAAATACAATTGGAATTGAAAATGATATTTATTCTTAATAAAAATGATTCAATTTTCCAAAGTAAGAATTATACTAAACAATTGTTAAATTAAACGGGAATATTTGGCAAAACTTTCAGTTATAGTGAAATTTCGATAAATTAATAATTCTGTTTAAATAATAAAAAACTTCGATCCCAACACGAACTAGTGTACTATATTTAAATCTCACTAAATGCATAAGAAACTAATTCTATTTAAAATTCATCCACCACATTTCAATTTACATTTTTTTTTTCATTTTATAGAAAATAATTATTTGAGGTTATCGTTCTTGAAATGTTTCCTTCAGAGAAACAATTAATGAACTATATTTATCATCAAAATGTGTTAGACATCCATCACATTTCTGTAGTATTGAAACACGTAATTTATCGATTAAATAATAAATTATTCATTTATTAAAAAATTAATAATGCCACTAAATTAATAATTTTTTTACAATTCCAGCATTCTTATTTTACAGAGATTTTACTATACTAACTAATAATTTTGTCATGTATTATTTTTTTGCATTTTCTGCTTCCAAGGTGAGAATAAATTTATTTCAGTTAACAGAAAAATAATATAAAATACAAGATAAATTAATTGTGTCATTTTCGTTTTCTGTCCTTACAGCTAAGATGATGGTCAGTTGGATTGATTGTGGTAACCTCAAGAGTACTTGCCGTTGAAATTTCAAATCATTTGATGACAATAAGACCATTTAATATTAATTTTAGTTTAAATTCAACTAAGAATTTCCATTGATTTTCATATTTAAACTCATTTAATTAAAAGTAGTTTTCAGTCCAACTACTCATAATCATCCTCGTTTTCAGTCCTCGATAAGCATAAGGGATTCCATAATTTATACACCTCAAATAATTGAGAAATTTTGAAAAGTGAACAATTAAAAACTGGTATATTCACATTTATATTTGAGGCATTTTGGAACGCTGGTGGTATGGAGTTGAGATTGTCTGTTTAAAATTGATTATTCACACAGTGATTCATTGACACATTATTTTAAATTAATATATCAAATTTTTTTTCTCTCACTACCACTTATGATTAAAAATAATTGAAAAGAAAAATTAATTCTAATATTAAGCAGCTTGAAAGTGTTTCGTTTGAGTAAAAGAGTTTTTAATAGGAACTGGTCTAAGAAAACTTCGTCAAGAAGTTCTTCTACGACAAAAAGAAACCTTACAAAACGACCCCATACTAGAGAGATGCCATAAAGATAAAAATATCGTTCTCCAACGATATAATTATCTCTTATGAAAAAAAGAGACACCGTAAGGACAATATTAATATCTCTATTCAACTTCCATGCCTCCCAACAACGGATTACAAGTGATGATCATCATTTATTGAGCGTCATCAATTTCCATCAATAAAATTGGACGAATTTAGCTCAATTGAAATCAAATTAAAGTCCTAAAGTATAGTTACCTAATTAATATCACATTAAAGTATAGTTGTCCGTGACAATAAAGTATAGTATAGTAACCACAAATGAGATAGTGAAATATCGAATATTAAAATGAATCTTGCTACATGTATATAATGATTTAAATAAGAGATTATATAACGTTACATAACTCTCTACCATTTGTCAATTTAAAACACGGTCAACATTTTTATCCAATATTTTTCTTTCACGTCATTTTATGTAATCCTTTATATGCCATTTTTATGTACAAGTAGCACAATTCAATAAAAATGTTCAATTGTTTGTTCAACTATATTTTACACTTAGACCTTATCTAATCCCTATTTTTATTAAAATGTATTTTTCTCACTCTTTTTTTCAATCATACATTCGTCGATAAAATAATGTTACACAACCCAATTTTTTTTTTTTCATTTTTAACTACACATTTTTCATCAATCCATTATTTCAAAATATATTCTACACAAAACATGGGACTCAAACATGTCCCTAATCAAAACGACATTGAATTGCATTTGCCACATGCCAAAATTGATTTTCCCTTCAAACTTTTTCATGTCGGCTGGTATATCTGTATATCTTTTCTATGCTTCGGTACCTCAAACGACTTGATGCTCTGACATTATTATTGAGAATTGAGATCAATTTCTTCATTTGCGTAAATGATTCTTTTCAGATAGTTATTAAAAGTCCAGAAATTATAATCAGACGAAGAAGATTATATCGAATTATGTTAATAACTTAAAAACTTCAAAATTGGAGAAAAAAAAATTACAGTGTGAAATAATTTACAATCTCTTAAGAAATATCTCACTCACCCCAAACCCCAGGTACACACAAGAATTTACAAACTTGAGTATGCCCACCTAGTATGTAAGGGACAAGACTACAACTCTAATTGGACAATACGAAGTGAAAATCCTTACCAATGGATGGTTGTTGTTCATTCTAGTCATCATTTAATTTTGCCTTTACATACATTCAAAGATTTAAGACAATTATATTTTAAAAAATTAGGGATAACAATGAGGCAGGTAAGGTAGGGGTTGGAGTCGCCCTCACCTACTCCTGCCTCTTTGGGATTTTTGGATGGCGGAGTAGGGACGGAAATTTAATTATTTTTTTAAGATTTAAATATTTTTATTTTTTAAATAAGATTTAGCCCCTGTTTGATCCACATTATTTTTTTCATTCTCATTCTTCTACTCATTTTCAACCACACATTCTTTTATAAAATAATATTTTCTATCACATCAATAACTTTTCCTTCTTTTTCAACAACATATTTCCAATCACATCAACCAAAAAAATGCATTATTTCAAAAATAATGTGCACCAAACAGGGGCTTAACTTGAAAAACATGATAAAATAATATAAATTATTGTTCCCATACCCACCCGGACCACTTAACAAGGCGGGACATTTTTGTCGTCCCTATTAAAAACTATAGTAGATCATATTAGTCTTGATCTACCTTCTATCTTCTAACTTTTAAATTACTAAGTCATTTTAATTTATTTTTAAAATTATTACACCACAAAATCTCTACGATCAATTCAATTCGAAAAACCTGGAACCAATCTAGTTATAGGCAAAAACCATTTAATACAAGCGGCGCTTCACCTCAAAGTTCTTTTACCATATTTTTTTTAATTTTTCTCAATTACCAGTTCGACTTTTGACATTGACTCTTTATTTTTTTTACGATTTGATACCATACAAATTTTGTACATGTCACAAAGTCATGTATTTAACTTCATTGTACACGATTACGCATTAACTCTGGTGTTAAGTGATGTTTCAAATAAGGGCTTGTTCGGTTCCAATTAATATTCAATTAAAATTGAAAATATAACCGTTATTGGCTATCACCCGTCTAATAAAAGTCAACAATAAAGACCAGTTTTTCAATTTTAATCCGATTTTAATCTCTACCAAACATCCTCTTAATTCCTATTCCTTGATAAATTATGTTCCACATTTTAATCAACATTCTATTGGTGGAGAGCTCTTATAACTTGTGACAGCTAGACCTTCAACTACATGATTTCTACCTTTGTTCGAAAATGATAGTTGGTCCAACCATTAATTTTTTATTTTCTCTAAAATCTTAGATTAGATAAAATGTAAGGGTACTCAATTTCTACTTTCGTTAAGAGCGAGACATTCGATGGGGATCGAAGAGTAAATTTTTTCTTTTAATTAAGTAAAGACTCTTAACAAATTATCTTTTACAATGACTGAAAACCCTAAAGAACCAAACTTTTTCTTTGCAAATTTTGACGAATGTCTATTCGAAAGTTAACTGGAAGATGCAAAGTGTGTTCCAAAGCCATCAAACTCATAATTTAGTTAGCAAAGATTAACATCTGAAAAGCATATCAAACTTTAAAATTTTGACTGGCGGACAAGATTCAATAATTAAATTTAGATCCCAAATCACTTCATTAGAGGATAAGTCATTTTAAATTTGACATGTTTATGACGTATATATATGTATGTATTTATTGTGGCGTGATCCAAATTCCATATGATTTAGTGTTTGGTAGAATTAAAGAAGTCTAAAGAGTTTTGACTTTGGGAATCCTAATTAACAAAGATCAAATTTCATCAAAGATTGAGAATTTGGCTTGAAAAAGGACTTTGAGTCGAAGAAAAATATGTTAGAGGCATAATTACCGAAAGTGGATGTCGCGGCGCTGCGGCACTGCGGCGCTCGTGAAGGAAAAGAATGAAGAGAGCCCGGCGTTTGGCGCCGCAACGCATGGCCCAGCTTTGGCTTGGTGGCTCTATGACGGGTTTGTCCCGAATCTTTTCAAATTTTATGTTTTCTTCTTTATCTAGAACTCCAAAAGGAAGCTTCTATATATATTTCACATTGTTGTATTTCCATATACACATTCAACAATATCTTGAGAGTTAGATAGCTTAGATTTCAATTAAGAGTATTGAGATCTTGATATTGTAAACCCATTCATTATTGATCATAATGAAATCTCATCGTTTTCCTGTTTTGGGTTTCCATATAAATCTTGGATATCTCAGTTTATTCTCGTTTATTTTAGTATTATCGTTATCTTGCGATCAATTCATAACATAGAAAAAATATTATTTTATGGAAAAAATGGGTGGTTGAATAACAATTAAGATTTTATTTATCACAATGCTCGTTCCTGCTTACAATTAGGAAATGTGTGAGACCTCGCTTGAAGAAGCTCATACTGTGTGTAAATTAGGAGTCCCGTTAAATGTTAATGAAAACAAAACAACGCAACATAATAATTAAAAAATTGTAAAGATTATTTATCAACTGGAAGTCCCTTAATTAAAATAGAAGCTAATGGAAGGGAATCTTAACAACCACCATATGGCTCATCGCGGAAAAGAGTTCAACATTTTATATGGGCGAGAATGAATGTATAGGAAGTCTCAGGGTTAATTACCTCAATAGTCACTGAACTTTGGCCAAAGTTTCCACCAGGTCACTGAACTTTAAAAATTACGTGGTTAATCACTGAACTTTCGAAAAATCACCCCATTGGTCACTAAACTTTGCAAAAAGCTTCCCAAATAGTTAGATGGTCACTGAATCCAGTGATTATCTGAAAAACTTTCTGCAAAGTTCAGTGGCCCCGTAGAAATTTTTTGTAACGTTCAGTGACCAATTGGGTGATTTTTAAAGTTCAGTGACCAATGAGGTGATTTTTTGAAAGTTCAGTGACTAACCACGTAGTTTTTAAAGTTCAGTGACCTGGTGGAAACTTTGGCCAAAGTTCAGTGACTATTGGGGTAATTAACCCAAAAAGTGACATTATGTCACTTTTCTAAAAATTGGACGTAATTANGGTGAGTTTTCGAAAGTTCAATGACTAACCACATAGTTTTTAAAGTTCGGTGACTTGGTGGAAACTTTCGATAAAGTTCAGTGACTATTGGGGTAATTAACTCGAAATCTCAAGGCCAAGAGAGAATTCACCACAAGTCCCATGGCCAAGAATACCATAAGTCCAACATAATACGATCGACAAAATAATAAGTCCAACATGCACTCCCCAACAGAGAGCCTCCATGTGTTCATGATGGACATCCTTATGTACCTCATTATATTGAGTCTCACGTAAGTAGGGCGAGGAGCTCTTCTCGATTCTCCATTCATTGTGAAAATCAATATATTTTTCTAGAGAAGAGGATAGTGTAAATATCATAGATTATGTTACGTGTACAAAAACTTTTACCAAATCTTTCACCGAATTGATAAGTAGCGGCCCCCTAGCCGCTACTTGTCAATTCGGTGAAAGATTAGGTAAAAAAAATTTGTACAAATAGATTTTTCCAAGAGCCCGTTTGGTAGAGATTAAAATCTGATTAAAATTGAAAAATTAGTCGTTATTGTTGACTTTTATTAGACGAGTAGGACCCAATAACGATCATATTTTCAATTTTAATTGACTTTTTAATCCTCCCAAACAGGCTCCAAATATCAAAGCTCAAAAGGTGGAGAATGAGTGTTCAGAAAATATCTTGATATCATAAATATAGGAGTTGGCCTAGATGACGCGACACAAAGACCTTCAGACACGTGTCATATTTCTAGACAGCAAAGTATACACAAAGCATGATTTTTTTTTATTAAATAAGATAGGAAGCTCCTAATAAATCGTTAAACTCTTTTGGATGATTTTAACTTGAAGCTTGTCTAATTGATGGCAATGGCATGGCTTTAACGCTATAATATTAGAAATATAAATAAGGGGAATTTATTTAAATTGTCTATTAAGCTTAGTTAATTAGGAAAATGTCAATTTTTAAAACTTATTGACAAAATGGCTCCTTTGCCGTGTAAAATGTCAATTTTACCTTTTTATTATAAAATAATAACGTTATTCATTTACAATATATATGATCATCGGTCAACGTGACAATGACGTTGTCGCATTATTCAATAAAATTAAAATGTATTTTTATTTATTAGATAATATGACAGTTACTTCACTGTCGAATATACCAATGAAGTTGGAATGTATTTTTATTCATTGAATAATATGATAGTTACCTTATTGGTAGATAGATCAATGATAATCTCTAATAAATATGAATGTCGTTACATTTTATAAAATGTCTTTTACGAACGTGCAGTTACAATTATACAATCATATACGTGCATAAATTAAGAGAGCCAAGATTGTCTATTGTTCAAGAAGTTATGTAATTAATAATTATTCTATAATTCATGACTAGATTTTAGAATTTACCTTGTTTGGGAGCAATTAAAATTGAAAATATAGTCGTTATTGAGTCACACTCGTGAACCTTACATTTTAGAGATTTGGAAAGGTATACATTTATGATACATATGTTGTATAGTTAATTCCCAAATTTAGGGGGTTGATTTGATTTCAGAACCTTCATACACTAATGCACAACTAAATTAAACTTTTCAAAACTACATCTCAGCTCAAATTCAAAAGTCAAAACAATATTTGAAGTTAATTTAATTGACAAGAATTCATGGTACACGTACTAAACTAGAATAGTTTTCTTGTCAGAATAACAGTGTAAAGTTTTTATCTTACTCACTAGGGATAGGAGATCAAGATCGATCAATAATAAGAACAAAAACCCTATGATTATGACTTATGATTACAATTACGATCGTCGCATTCTTCCCTTTACCCTTGCACGCACACATCTTTTCCACCATCGTGTGTGTTTCACTTTCCAACATGTATAATCTGTAGCATCCCTTACACGATTACTCATAGGAGGATCAAGCAAGGAAAAATAGCGACAACCAAAAACCTTCGGCCACGGTTATAGTTACAATATGTCGATATAAATGAGTCTAGATTATAGAATTGCTGAAATCAACTACTTGTCTAGAAAATAAGTGTGAAAAATTTATGCAGTCTTTACATGCAAAACAAACATAGGATTACAAAGGCAATAGAAAAAAGAAAAATTCAGAAGCAAGTAATCTACAAAAGTGACAACTTATGCTTCTTATAACCAGAGGGGAAAAAAAAGGAAGAAAAAACATTAGTCCGACTTGTAGTTCGATATTGGATCCTTCGACAAAGTTGGTGCTATCCAACTCATCCACAAAAAAAATCATCAGGCTGCAATATAACCTTCCAGTGTGCAAAACATGGTTTTGGATGAGAGATTTCTTGGTTTTGTTTAGGGCTTGCATTTTTTGGACAAAGAGAGCAAAATGGAGAGTAAGAGAGAAATTCGAGTGAGAAATATTTCAAATTTTTCGTGGGAAATGTGTAAGGGCATTTTATTTTAAAATTGGCCATATTGATAAAGATAGTTATATTCACACCACATTTTTTTTAAATAAATAAACCACGTTTTAACTTTATTAATCTTTATTCATTGTTACGTTCATGTATTTGGTTTTTTCTTCAATTCTTATCATTAACCTTTCATCAATTAGTAGATCTTGTCATTAATGACGATTTTCATCCAAAAATTCTGTTGTGGTGCTTTAAAACAATAAACAAGCACTTAATCATAATTTTAATTTTTTTTTGCTTAAATACATTTTTTTATTCTCTCTTAACGAAATTTTTGACAGAAATCGTTATTAGGGACAAAAATGTATTAATTAATAAAATATTCAAGATAATAATACAATAAAAAAAGTCAGGGACATAAGTGTGACATTGACTAAAAGTTATGGACATTTTCATCCAATTAAAATGTGGTATACTTATAAGAAAATGTGGTGTGAATGTATTTAGCATATTAATAATATGTTTCAAAACCGATCATTTTTAAAGACTAATACAGTGACACCACATTTTAATTGTATAAAATGTTCATAATATTTACTTATTATTACGTTTATCTTCTCAATTTTTTCCTTCGTATTCTTATCCACTTCAATTGGTTTGCACATCTATTAAAAACCTAATTTTTATCTATACCAAACAGGGGCTAAGTTTTTTTTCCTACCAAACACAATTGTCCCTCATTTTAAATCACGCTAACAAATTTTTTGGACGAAAACCATCTTTAAGGATGAGATGTGTTAATAATGGAAAGTTAATTATAATAATATGATGAAAAATTGTAAAAGATATTAATATGACAATGAATAAAGATTAATTTCTTTTAATATAATTAAAATATAGTGCATTTATGAAATATGATGTCAATATAGAATTGAACAAAGAAAGGCAATCATTTTCAACCATTTCTCTAAAAATTAACAACAATTATATACGTAATGTATTAGGATGATTGCGTATAACAAAAATTCAAGTATCCTAAAGTAATTAGGTAAGAGTAAATACATAATAATTTGATGAAGTGAAATAAAAATATAAATAATTAATCTATGCTGATTTCAACAAAAGTCTTGTAATTTTGCACAAATAGCAAATTTGTTCAATCGGGAAAACATGGAACTAGTTTAGAAATCGATCCGGTAATGTTGAGACTGCGAAAAATGAAAACGATTTAGTACAAGTCAAGAATGGATCAATTTGCCTCAAAATCTTGTTTTATTCGTTAATTTTTTCTAGCGATTGATTCAACTTTATCAGTCTATAGGAATAAACTTAATCCCGTCGTGTCATATAACAATGATAATAGATTTAGAATGAAGTCAACCTTTTTTTTTTTTCTAAGGATTGGTTCAACTCGATCAATCTATAAGAATAAACTTCATCCCATCGTGCCGTGTAACAATGATAATAAATTTAGAATGCAGTTTTCAAGTAATGTATTTAACATAATCGTACACTCTAGCTCAGATATTGAGTGCGATTTATCTTTCGCCTACAAGTCAATATTAAATTCTAGACCTAGCACATTTTCAACCAGTTGAAAAAAAGTAATAATAACTAATTATTTTTTTATTGGTGGAGAGTTATTATAATAATAGCTCGAGTTTCAATATCATGTTTACTATTGTTTGTCCGAAAATGAAGGTCCAACCATAAGTTTTATTGTTTCTATAGCTTCCAAGATTAGATAAAATGAACATTGAATATCTATTTCAGTTAAGAGTAAGACATTCAAAGTGGGACCAAATAGATTTTATCGTAACAAATTTCAAGTAAAGCATTATCTTATGATTAACGGACAATTCTATCAAATTTATAATTCTACTTTTTCTCGTTTTAATTTCAAATTTAAATGTCAAAAAAAAAAAAAAAACTTTCCTAAAGATGGGTAAATAAATGAAAATAAAATGACATATAGGGTCAGTCTATTTTATTTCTGTATAGTGCTTGGGTAGATACACCGATTTAATATTTTACAATGATTCAATGAATTGACGGAGTTTTAACTTTTTATAAATACTAATGCATATTTATATTCGAAAGTGAATTAGAAGTTGTCTCGTCGGTGTAAAATAATCAAAGATAATTTGGTTAGATCAATTTTGAAAACTCTGATTTTTGACTTTGGTGTAGATTCATTCAAAAATGAAAGCTTGTTTGGTAGAGCTAAAAAATCGATTAAAATTGAAAATATAATCGTTATTGAGTCTCACTCGTCTAATAAAAATCAACAATAACGATCAATTTTTCAATTTTAGTCCGATTTTAATCTCTATCAAACACACTCTCAGAATTAGAAGTTTTCTCGTCGGTGTCAAAATAATTAAAGATAGTTTGGTTAAATCAATTTTGAAAACTCTGATTTTTGACTTTGACGTAGATTCATTCAAAAATGAATTAGAAGTTGTCTCGTCGGTGTCAAAATAATCAAAGATAGTTTGGTAAATCAATCTTGAAAACTCTGATTTTTGACTTTGGTGTAGATTCAATAAATAAAATTTAGATGTCAAGTCACTCTCCTAGAGGACATGTCATTTTACATTTGACCTGGCTATGAAGCATGTGTACAGAGCTTGTTTCGTACATTTTAAAATTAAAAATATAATCGTTATTAAGTCTCACTCGTCTAATAAAAATTAATAATAACGACTAATTTTTAATTTTAATCTCTACCGAACACGCCCATAGTCGGCTTGTCCTTCTATAATAGGATGTGTGCCTAGACACTTAGGGCGTATTCGGTCGTACTTATAATCCAATTAAAATTGAAAATATAATCGTTATTGGGTTACACTCGTCTAATAAAAGGCAATAATAACGTCTTATTTTTCAATTTTAATCCGATTTTAATCTCTATCGATTGAACACGCTCTTATCCCCTGTTTGAGCCAAATTATAATTTTTATTTTTATTCTTTTACTTATTTTCAACCACACGTTTTTATTAAAATAATATTTTTCATCGCATCAATAATTTTTCCTTTTTTTTCAATCACGTATTCAACATCACATCACCCAAGAAAATATTATTTCCATTTTAATGTGCATCAAACATGGGGTTTAGTTATAATCTGTTTGATAAGATGAATTTATTAAAGCAATACTTTTAGTCCATGTTTGGTATTGATTAAAATTTAGATTTTAATTTAAAGTATTGTCAAAAATCAATTTTAACTACGTATTTCATGAATTCCGCAACTTTTTCAATTATACATTTTATCAACTTTTATCAATAAGACAATAACTGTTAAAAATCTGATTTTAATCCCTACTAAACAGGGACTTGAAGACTAAGAAACTTAAGCATGGTAATATAATTAAATAAGAATTAATAAGTCGCGTTTCAATTTAATGAGGTGAATCGCGTTCCTTTGATAGAGTTTTTACTTCTTATAGAAATGTTTCATATAACTCTTCTAGTCGAATAAAGTACTTTTCGAAAATTATTCAAAGTTCAAAAACAATTTTTTATTTTAAAAGTAGATTTTATCTTTTTCTAAAACCTAGCCAAACATGTCCTAAAAGCTTTTGAACATTCTCTTATCACTAGTTTTAGCCCGTGCAATGC
>CAIGRQ010201358.1:0-14605 GCA_903798375.1 Fraxinus sp. D2006-0159 | reverse complement strand
CATGAGAAGGAAAAACAACAAAAATAATCGAACGTTATTTTGAAACCTAAGCATGAACGTAAATGCAGGTCTTTTGACCTGCTAACACATATACAGAGATTGTGTTGCATGAATTATGTGCATATTTTCTAATTTGATCTACTACACAATATCATCATTAATGCAATATGGCTGGATTGGATCGCATA
Organism: Fraxinus sp. D2006-0159; assembly: GCA_903798375.1. Classification (NCBI taxonomy): domain Eukaryota; kingdom Viridiplantae; phylum Streptophyta; class Magnoliopsida; order Lamiales; family Oleaceae; genus Fraxinus; species Fraxinus sp. D2006-0159. The sequence continues at coordinate 14,417 of CAIGRQ010201358.1, read as the reverse complement.
TCCAGAACCATGCCAATAATGGCATATAAGTATCATGAGTTTTTATGCGTTCATTGACACTATCAATGAAGACATCAATTGTTTAAATGCAAATCACTAAAATTCCAATTGCTAAGCCACATTATTAATTCATAAATATGCTATCAAATCGACGAAACATACAACATTTGATATATGGAATGTCAAAGCCACAAAATACACAATGGTTATAATTTATAAACACAAGAAACATAATGGATATCACATCTATCCCTAAACTGCAAGAAAATCACAAAATACGAAGTTTATTAGATTTCAAATAATTAGTGTTTGTTTATATTACGAATTTATATTTACAAAATAGAAAATTTTACAAATCTTCAGACAACCGACATGGCTTCTTAAACTAGAAACAAGGGGGAAAATGTGGGATAGTATTGAGGACATGGGGTAGCCATTTTTAAGTCTATTATTGGAGCATTGGAACTAGCCACTTTTACATTGTTTACGGATTTTCGACAGCCAATCATGTTAAGGTAAAGCTCAACTAGGCAGCTTGGGAGGCAAAAATGGAATTAGACCTCTAAAAATCTCCAGAAATACCCATCCAAAGATGGAAGTTTTATACCTTCATCGTTCAATCAATTTTAAGTGGGAGAAATTGCCAAATTACTTTGAGTCCTTCGGTATCGGTAGTTCGGCTTTCGATTTGAAAGAAAATGAGAGAATAGAGATGGTGAGGGAGATAATGGGTAGGAACTTCGATGGAAAGAGTGGCTAGAGACGACGGAGGCAAGGAATTGTCGAACTGAGATCGAAGATGCACATCTTTTTTGGTGAAAATTGAAAATAATCTCTCAAAATTAGTAAACCCTCACATCACTAACTTACTGGGATTCTAGGAAGAACTATGCTAGAGGTTCACAATTTTTTTGATAGCCCCTCACATGGGATGGGGCCCACAATCACGGAGCCCACCCCTGACGTGAGGGATTGTGAAAAAAATTGTGAATCAAAGCTGTACATTCAGCTTTATCCTTCTAGGGATTGGTTGAGAAGGTTTGTTCCTTTGGATCAAATTTTGGGTAATGGCGCATTATACATAACAAATTAAAAAATTGTTTTGTAAAAGTTAAAACAAAACTAAACAGGGCTGGGCGGGGACCTTGTTGCCTGTCCCACCCCGAATACTCGATTAAGTGGATAATTTCTGTCCCTTTCGGGATGAGGCCCGCTGGCATCGAGTTTAATGGGTTTTTTTACCATCCCTACCTTCATTATAATCATAGCTCCTTTTTTCATTGTCTATGCCCCACACTTTGACTTATAAGAATAGCCACATGTGTCTAAAGTGCCTATAGAAATTAGGTTCTTTCTCAACTCTGGTACATGCCAAACATCCTATAAAGTCCTCACCACACCATCGAACATTTTAAATCTTATACACCCCATTCTAATGACCTTACAAATGCATCATTACCTATAAGAAAAGATCCAAAATTACCCGAACGATATGAATCAAACCAATCCCAGTGAGGACACATATGATATGAACATGTTGAATCAAGTACCCAAGAGTCACGTAATCTGTCAAAATTACCTACAAAGATCGATAACTGTCTACATCTCCATAATTTGAGTCTCATTCTGTAACACTACCCGAGTTTGAAGACCTATCACCTTTCATTTCATCACCTTACTTCTTATTCGGACAATCATTTTTAAAGTGACCTATCGGATGACACTTGTAGTACTTGGCCTTTTTCTTATTTGATTTCTGGATTTCCATCTCGTATTTCCTTTGTTAAAACCACCCCATCCTTCTTTCTCCCATGAGCCTGTAGCCCTTCACGATCAACCCTTCACCTTGTGAACTTTCGCTAGTACGCAGTTTTCGCTAATTGTAGGCCAATAGGGCTAATGTGACTTCTTGTAATTCGAAAGTCTCTTTATCCCTACATTAACGTGGTCACATGTGGTTGTACAAGGTAGGAAGAGAGCACAACAATATCATTGCCTTGCCTAGTAGTGGCAATCGAGTCGAACGGCTCATCGGTTCGGTCGCTCAGCTCGTATTGTAGCTGCTCGAGCTACTCGGGCTCGTCAAAAAAGAGCTCGAGCACGAGCTGAGTAGGCCGACTCAGTAGGCGAGCCGAGCCTGCTAGGCTCATTTTTTACAAGCGGCTTGTCAATTTTTTTTAATAGAAGGATAGTAAAAAAAAAATCAAAAAAGGTGAGCCCGAGCCGAGTAGCTCGGCTCAGCTCGCTACCGTACGAGCTCATGGGCCGAGTCGAGCTAGTCCACGAGCAACGAGCCAATCAGGAGCTCGACTCGTTTTATAATGAGCCACGAGCTTGAGCTCGAGCTCGTGGGCAACGAGCCGAGCTGAGCTGAGTCGGCTCGGCTCGTTTGCCATACCTAGCCTTGTCTTCATCATCGACCTTGATTTCAAGTCGCAACAAATTGCTGATAATTTGATTAAACACATTTGTATGTTTAATTTGATCTGTACCCTCTAGCATTTTTAGTTCGTACAATCGTGTTTCAGATGTAGTTGGTTCGTGAGAGATTTCGACATATAACGACTCTCCAATTTCAACCAAACCTCCGTTGGAGACTCAACGTCCATGACGTAATATATGATCTCGTCCGCCAAATAGAGCGGAATTATACCCAATGCTCATGCCTCGAGCTCTTTCCAATCGACATCTGACATGCCATCTGATTTCTTCCTAGATAGCACCTTCCCAACAAATCATTCACCTTTCGTTGCCATAATTCGAAATTCCCAATTCCATCGAACTTTATCCCATCAAATTTTGCAATCGAAGAACTTGCCATCTATACCTGAAGCTCTGATACAGATGGATTGATTTTAATTTCAAAATAATATATAAGTAAAATAGAGAAAATCAAGTTCAAGTATTTAATGTGGTTTGACGATGTGCCTATGTTCACAAGGAGCGAAGCGGAGATTTTTATTTAGTATGAATAATAAGACTATATCATCAGTATTTATATTAACCATAGCCCAAGCCCGTACCATACTTTAGGTGTACCATACTGTAGAGGTGTTTTTTCTGCACTCATACCTATTCAGCGTCCCTGACAAACAAACAGTGAATTAAAGCTATAAGGCCGATGTCGTCGCTCCGTTCCGTTCAGTGAGCTCCGCTCTGGTATCATTAATTTTAATCCAGTAAACCCGTGTTCCACTCTATATGAGCTACATATACAACATTAGTATAACTTTTCTTCAGTGAGAAATAGTTTCAATTATAGCATCTAGCTTATACTATACGAATTTCAGTTTGTGAAAAAAAAGACATGATTCATATAAGATACAAAAGAATCACATCTTCTATAGTGAAAGGACTTTAAACTTTTAAGATTTATGATGAATATTTGATATCGATAACTTGTTGATGTTGTTGAAAATCAAATCATGACATCGAAGGAATAAAGTTTCACCAGATATATTGAGCATGTTTGAGCTCCATTTTTGTCTAAGAATGCATTTTTGAATAGTAGATTGACGGAGAACGTGTGATTAAAAAATAAGAAAAAGTTTTGAATTTTCGTGTAATATTATTTTATTAAAGAATGTGCGGTTGAAAAAAAAAAGAAAAATCTATTTTGGAAATAATGAGAATCAAACAAGGGAATTAACTGGAATAAGAGCCAGTAGGGCAGTAATGGCTATCGATAGAAATATTTTTAAGTTGTTAGAACAGAAAAAGAAAACAGCTAAGTCAACCTAAAAGAGATATTTTTGAGATTCAAATATGAAATCTTGCATTACAGAATTCCAAGATTTAAAATTTCAGCTACCCATAGCCCACCAAAAAAAAAAAAAGGAAATAAAAAGAACCACCAAAACCCAACATTTTGGTTCTCTCAATGTTTCTTTACTCACACAAACCTGATATTATGGCACAACTTCTAGGGCCCAAGCTCGGTCTGGTTTTTCAAAGTCAATAATTTGATTTAATTTCTTAAAAAAGGGAAGTATTGATAAAACATATCAAGAATTAAGACTTTTAAGTACCGTCAATGTCCTTGCTGAATTTTTGTAAGAAGTAATTTGTAGAAAGAATGTCTAGGTTATGAGTTAGGCATAAAGCATAAAGAACTTAACAATAAGAACTTTGAATTTTTATACAAATGGCTAAGGTGGAATATTGAAGTAGCCAAACGTGTAAATTCCAATTTAAGATTTGAAAACGGTAGAAGGGAAGAGACATGGTTCAGTATGAGTAACCATGAAATGTGAAGATCTAATTAAAGTTAAAAAAAATATATATAACAAACATATGGAAAAATGTAATTGTGGTATGAATAGCTAAATCAAATATATGTATACAAAAACGATATTAAACGATGAATAAGGCAAAACGGGGCAAACCTAGAAACAAAATCTATAGATATTTAACAGAACCAAATATACCCTCATTGTAGAGCTTCCCACATAAATAGCCCTACTTTTTGCCTCTATGACTCCCATTATGCGTGCTCGCAATCAGGACAATTACAATAGTTATTCCGTGAACTCATGATTTTGCCCACCCTCAGGACACCATCTCCTTCCTCTTCGTTCACCATGTAATCCTCCAAACGAGTTGAAGCAAAGGTAATCAATGTAGTGCAAGACATTGATCAGTTGCCCAAAGAATGTCAACGTCTGCATGTAAGAAGTAGTCTTAAGCAGAAGAGAAGATAACACTAAAATTTATTTCAATCAAAGATCATGTACAAGCTGCAGAATAGAATGATTTTCAAGAGCTTCATAGAGCAAGTTCAAATTGCATCAACTCTAGTCAATAAATAATGAGGCAACAAAAACTTACGATGTTCAGATGCAAGTCAAGTACAAATGACATAACAAGGCCGCTTAAAGTGTAACCACATTAATTGGCTATAATAAAGTATATTCATCTTGGCATCCAACCTCATTTGTCATAATAGAAATTTATAAAGAATTTAACACTCAAGCTGAAGTCAACTAAAACTATGGAAAATTTCAGTAATAAACCAACAACTTTATTTCCTATAGCTATATCCTTTCATGATTTAAACATCAACAGGTAAGCCTACAATTAGTGGAAATAATAAAATCCTAATTATCCAGCAGCCTCAGCTTGAACCCTTATATGCTTATCTTTTCCGAACAGCAAAAACACAATGTTGTGGGAATAGAAGCCCACAAAACTGTAGATCATAAAATTAACACATCCAATTAAACCTGCACAAAAATCAATAATTAACATGTACATTTTTAGCAACAATTTCATAAATGTAATACCTTCAGCAGCACCCATCTCTTTCTTCACCTTGGCCTGCATTTCTCGCCCTTCTTCTTCATCAGTCTCATTCAACCTATTCTTCATACTCTTCAGTTCCTGTAATTCAAACACTAGCGAAACAATAAATTTACATGCTTATATACGTACAAATGTACATGTGTATACATATATAGAGTAAAAAATATCGTAGCTTTCATGTTGTCATCTACGTCGCTTCGGCATCAAAATCGACATCTGTGTATGCGTAATCAGATACTTCGCTACCGTACAAATTGACATCTTGTTCGATGTGCTTCATCTCTATATATGTTTCCTCTTTCTACAACTCTACATATATACATGAGTGTACAATGAATGCTTGATTTGTCTGAAAATTCTAGGATTTTAGAAATTTTGCTGTTGTAGTTGTGAAACAAAAAAGGGCAAAAGGGGTTATTGATTCACGTTTAACAACAACAATTAGTCTATATGTACATGAAATTAATACAAAATTGATACAGGAATTCAAATTTTAAATACGTGGCAAAGGAACGGAGTTTGGAAAGTTAAACATTTGGAAGGGGATCAAAATCGGACTGACAAAAAGACGGATTGACCTAAACAAAATCGTGATATGATAATGTTCTCTACCATTTCTTCCCAAATCACAGAGTTTGGATTCCCCACCATTTCCTTCATCTTCGACGGCTAATATACTAGTGCACACCTTTGCCATAGTGTGAAGACGAAAGCCCACCAAAACCTGACTTCGAAATTGTATTTGAAGACGGTATCCCAAAACCTAGATGACAGATAAAGGTATTTTGCTTCTTGGTTTTAAATTGGTTAGCTCATAAATTGGTTTCTTGCTTGAACTATATTCTTCACTAGCTACTTTATTCCATCTTGTCATAGATATGGAACTTGTAAGATGTTGGTGTAAATTTGTAAGAAATATGAATTCCCTCCTTTAAGAATTCCATCCATCCATAGGACACTTTTATGGAAAGGAAGCATAGCAAGAAAGTCCATTCTCTTAAACATAAATAGTCAACACTTTTAAGCTGTAAGCACTAGGCAATTTTAACAACAAACAGTAGAATGTGTTTGTAGAGTAAATGGAAGACTTCCTTGAAGACCTAGAAAGTAGTTGTGGACCGCACTACACAGTTGTTTCCAGAGTTTACAATTTGTGTAATTTTCCAACTTGAATAAAATAGTATTCTTGTTGGATTTATGTAGTATCATGTGAAGCATCAAATTAGATGATTTTCAGTCTAGCATATTTTAAGGGTAAATAAAATTCTCTTATAAAACAAGAAGAATGATCTTTAGAATCGGAGGTAACTATGTTGGCCTTGTGATATTGAGAAAGTTGGAGGGACATAGCATTTATGATCGTGTGGATTTAGTCGTGTAACTTGTGATACTATTTTTTCCATGTCAAGCAGGTTAATTAATGTTAGCGCTAGAGTTTTGCTCTTAGTTATATATAATTTGTAACTTCTAACAAAATTAGAATTTTTGTTGCAATTGAAAATTGACCGCAAGTGCGAAACGAAAACTTGAAGTGAATGATATGACAGGAATCCCCTTGTACAAGAGTTTTAACTCTACGGTTGTGGCAGTGGATGGATATGAAAATATGATGTTCGTGGAGAAGGATTGTTAGGATTATATCGAACAATTCAGACAATTACGACTTGGAGAAGGAGATGCCATCACGATACAGTCGTACTTTTCAAATATGCAAGCAATGTGCTCGAGATTTTACTTCAGCATGGATTTAGACGATGATTTATGAGTGAATAATGTATTTTGGGTAGATAATAGATATAGGCAATCTTACAAGGAGTTTGGTGGTGTTTTCACTTTTGATACTACGTATCTCACTAATAAGTATGACATGCCGTTCATCCCTTTTGTTGGCGTAAATCATCACGGAGAATTGAAGCTACTTGGTTGTAGATTGTTATCGAATGAGGACACAACAACTTTTGTCTGGTTGTTCAAGACATGGCTTGCATGCATGGTAAAGTTCCAAATGGAATAATTACTAATCAATATAGGGCAATGAAAAATGCAATTGAGATTGTTTTTCCGTATACGAAGCATAGATGGTGTTTGTGGCACATTTTGAAGAAATTGTCAGAAACGTTTGGCTACCATGTCCATAAGGGCTCAATATTTTTTGCTATACATGCCTAGTAAACGATTCACAGTTTGTTTAAGAATTCGAGCAAGGTTAGAGGGTGATGCTCAATATGTATGACTTGCATGCCAATGACTGGTTTTTTAGGACCGTAGAATAACGGAGGTCGTTGGGTTCCTTTTTTTAAAAAAAAAACCACTTTATGGGAAGAGATTTCCACAACACAATGAAGTGAGAGTATGAACACATTCTTCGATGGATATGTGCATTAGAAGACATTGTTGAAGCAGTTTGTCGAACAGTATGAAAGAACCTAACGAATAAGGTTGAGAAGGATTTTCAGGCTGATTTCAAGTCATTTTCCTAAATGGTACCGTGTGCAATAACTTTTGAAATGGAAAAACAATTCCAAGCAATCTACGCCATTTCAAAGTTCAAGGAAGTTCGAAATGAATTCACTGGGAATGTATATTGCGATGTCTTATCTGAGAATGATGAATGTTTTTGGACAACTTACGAGGTTCTTGAGCATGTCTATGGCATGAGCACCAGAAGAAAAAAACATTTTTTATCCCATTTCGAAAGGATACGTTTGAACTGGTTTGTAGTTTCCACTTGTTTGAGTTTTGGGGAATCATTTGTAGGCATGCGATCACATTCTTGATCTGTAATGACATTATAGGTATATAATACAGAGATGGAAGAGAGATGTCAGTAGAGCACATATGAGGGTCACCGTAAATTATAACGGGTTAGAAAGTACTTCTAGATAGTTGAGACACGACGATATGTGTTTGGTTTTTACGTAGGTAGTGGACCTCACTTCCTATAATGGAGTGGATAAAATTACAAGCAGAACATATGCGGATGTCAAAGTTGAGTAGTGGAAGCACCACCATTTTGCATCATATTATTCGTTCAGCTTCTACTTGTGATGATTCGCAAAATACTGATAGCGGGAGCATATTAGATGCTAAATCATCGAACAGAAAGGGTGCATCAAGGAAACTTCGAAGGAAAACCCCATCAGAGTCCACTTCAAAGAAAATGAATCCATTTTTATCCATTACCTATTTAATTGATTGCGAATTTGAGTCCTATTTTTGACTTGAATCGATGAGCTTGTAGTCTACATCAGCTGTAGACAAAGGAAAAAGGCAAAGGGCTAGGCCTAGTACTATGGACGAGGCTGCAACCAACATTCATGAATTTCGACTATCGCAATGTTCTATGACGACACCATTCTCATATTCACAACACCTAATGTTAAGCTATTTATTTAAACTCTTTAACTGGTTTGATGTGTTAAGCAGTGTGTTATTTCATGTAAGGTGACAATGCCAACGAAGTCTTCACAGAACACTTGCCATAATTAACTTCCATATGCCCGTCGCTTATGAATGGAATTGTGAATGCTCAAGGTAAATACAAAGGTAGTTCATTAGAATGTATATATCGTCCTTTAATTTAAACATATCCTCATTTTCATCTAGTGCACTAGGTCATGGGATGCCATATTACTATCAACATTTCCCTTATCAAGGCGATGCAAGCTTGTAATTATAGCTTGGTAGGTATTTTTGTACACAAATATTGCATTGTATTTTACTTTATCAAATTTACGTCATTCTTATCTGTGAAGGATTGTCGGACTCTGATGTTGGAAGTAATTATACCAGTCTATGAGGGAAAGCTACATCATTTCTGTACATATTATATATGTTCTTATTTTCCCATTATACTTGAATTTTTAAAAGGAAATTAATCTTTTGGTAGTAGATTCGTCAATCCACAAGTGTCCTTCTACAATCCAATCAATTTCGTTTTTTCACTTTGTTTCTGCAAGTCTTCACATTTGTGCCCTAAAAATGTAGGTGTTCGTGACAATGATATGAACATCAACACTTATCGTGGTTCATGATTATGGAGGACACTTGGCTATTGATCAACTTCATGGAGTCAACTTAATAGAAAAAAATGTGTCTTTCATGCTTGTTGTGAAAGTGTTAATTGTAACTATAAACTTGGAATTTGTTGGTGCTCTCACCTTTGTAACTATAGCAATAACTTCAACATACATATATATGTGTGAAGACTTGGCTTTCTAACTATTATGCTTGGTTGTAAGTTGGATTTATTTTTTTATATTTCATTAGCAAACCTGACTAATTCGTCCACATTTCAACATTTCAATGGTACAATTTAATTCCTTGGCAATTTGAATGATAGTTGATAGGCCTTCAATTATATTAATAGGTACAATGCTTCCAGACAAAAGTTCTTAAAATGCTTGAAAAGAATTGACTAAAGACTACTTCCATTTTATTCAATACTATTAACTTATGTATAATATTATCTGAGGCCGTCCAAGTGGACTTCCAGTCAAACTAAATCAACTTGAAGTTTTAAAATATGTTGGTTCCCCTAATAACCTTTGGGTTATTAATATGCTTTTCAGTTGCTTCCATCTCTGAACTGGTTCATTTTTCATATGTATGGTTGTATGATTAAAGTAGCAAAAAGGCCACAAGGTAGGGGTGAATGGTGGTTTGGACTTTCCTTAGATGGCAAAACCTCGTGGAAAATATGGAAAAAAAAAAATTAGCATCTAACCAAGTTGCTTATTTTGTCTCTTTGACATACAATGTAAAGATCTTTGATGTTCAAACTGAAGTCGTAATAGGTATACATATATATATATATATATATATATATATATAAGCAGAGGTGTAAACTAGAACACGATATGTTGGCATAATACCTTAACAAAATTAACCATGTTAACTAAAGTCTACTATGACCAACAAGTTCGTACGTTACAACAAATCATATAACAAATACAATTGACATGATAGTACTCTTTCTACCACAAAAATAACTCCTATCACTCGTTCAAGTTGGTCCATTTTCTTTCCCATCACATTTGGCAATTCTTTTTCCCTGGCAGAATGTTAGGTACAATGATATGTCGACATCTCATTTCTCAGTTATTCGAGCTAGACTGTCAAATATTCTTGGCAAGTATTCATATTCTTTGTTGGGCTCATGATTCACCTCTTCATTAACGATACTCAATTTCCCCACTTAAATCTTCTTTTTTCACCCAGTCGACATATCTACAGTCATTACTACACGTGAAGGACAATCACCCTTTGTTTTCAGTATCCCGTTCGACCTCGAAACATTTTTGAAATTTGTGTTTACACTAAGGGCATCGATGTATCATTTGGCATTGTCCAAAGTAGTGAGTGTTACTTCTATAACTGTGACAAACTTCGAAATTCCATCCTCTCATTCTCATCGACAACTGTTGACGAAACAAATAAACCTACTAGTTATGAACTCCCACGTTGCAACTTATGTTCAAATACAGATAAATGGCTTATTCAAACATAGCACAAAACTAAAAAGTACATTTTCTCTTATTTAGATTGTAATAATAATTGTCGACAAATGTTCGAGATTAAAACTTCCAATTATTTTTCCCTAAATTAAAAGAGACGATACAAAATGAAACCCACAATGGAATGATCAAACACATTTGTAGACATGAACATCAAACCTCATATGTTCCATACAAATCCTAAAACATCGAAATTAGAAAATTCAGACGCCTAAATGAACATCATTCCACGACAGAATTTCAAGAAATTGAATTCAAATTCACTAAGGAAATGACAGCTAAGTCACATGAGAAAACTTCATTCCTAATACCAAGGAATCACACATGAACAATTATTCAACTCATTTGAAAATCCCAAAACATTCAAACTATAAGTACTAATTGAAAAAACTTGGGAGGTAGCAAATATCAATTACAGATGAAGAGAATAAACATTGTGGACCAGTAACAATAACTATGAAGAGAGGATCTGTGACTACGTGTAGGAGATGGTGTTGCCGGAGATGGAGAAGCGACTTTAGCCGGAGATGAAGAAGTGTCAGGGGGAGAGAGACTATGATTTGGGAAAAATGGGGTTTCAAAACAACGAAAAAGAAATGATTGCGATGTATGCTAATCGTTTGCATCGGTAGATAGTGAGAATGACACGACTGCAGGACTTACTACGGGTGGGAGATGACAAGAGAACGAGAGCTGATTTGGGAGAAATGGGACTTTCTAGATGATGGACCCATTATATTTCATCAAGCCATCCGGTTATTTCAGAAGCAGAGAAATCGACTTTGCAATAGAGCCCGATTTTGATCCACTTTCAGTTGTTTGGCTTTCCAAACTATGTTCCTCTGCCACGTATTTAAAATCTTAATTCCTGTATCAATTCTGTATTAATTTTTTGTACCTATAGACTAATTGCAACTATAATACCAAGTTTAAGGTGAGGGCTGCGAAGACAGAAGAAGCATCACCATCAAGGAGCTCAACATTGTCTAGAAATTACGAGCTACTCTTGAACATGAAAAGAAAGGGAACGGGAAAGTATAAGGTAAAAGGTAAAAGGTAAAGGTTAGGTTGCTTTATGGGAACTGAATAATGAACTGTGTGAAAACAATGGTGCACAAATAAATAGTGAATGAATCATCCTCTCTTTTGAGAGAGTAATGATTAAGCCCTGTTTGCCTCTATTATTTCAATTTATAATTTTTTGAATAGTATTTTTTTGAAGAATGTGTTGTTCAAAAATATGGAATTTTTTTTGATTTACGTATAATATCAATTTATGAGAAATTGTGTGGTTGAAAATAAGATAAAGAAAATTTATAATTTGAAATAATGGGTCCAGACGAGGGCTAAATATATATGTAATTATCTAAATTCGCAGCGAATATTTATTTTTATTAAATTATTTTATATAATTATATATTTTTTAGAATTTATGCTTAACTAGGACTCTAATATTCATAAAATATCATCTTTAATTAAAGTCAAAACGACAGTGAAAGAGATGTGTTATAGCAAATACATACGGACATAACAATATATGAAGAAGAATTTGAAAAAAAATAAGGATTACTTTTTATTGTGTGTTTGATGAATTTCGTATGTAAAGGATTGTTTATTTGTGATTGGATTATTTAAGTGGTATGACTAAGAAATTTTATTCCGAATTATTTGAGTTTATTGTTGATATTATATATTCTTTTCTTGATTTTCTTTAATTAAAAAAATTGATGACTATTTTTTTTACTATGATTATCAAAATAAGAATACGAATTTTTTGTGGGATTTTTTTTCTTAAATTCAAAACAATGGTGGCTTTATTGGGATTATCAAAACAAGTAAAGAAATTTGATAATACATATTGGTGGCAATGATTGAAAATATGAAAAGATTATGAAAATTAAGATGTGAAGGAATTAATAATGACTAACCTAATTATTTACTGAACGATTCAATTATATGTATATATTTATACATATATACATATGTATATATTTAGAAAATACTATTTTTATACCCAAAAACATTCTTACTAGGGTGAATGCGGCTTGATTTGGACTATTTGTGCTATATTTTCAACTCAAACAATTTTAAGTAGTTTAGAATTTTTCTAAACAAAACAAAACCATTTTATTTTTCAAATTTTAACCAAACCAATTATTATTTGTGGTTTGGTTCGGTTTTAATTTGCGATTTACATACCGACATAGTAATATGTTTAAAACATGTTCAACATATAAATTTAAATATAAACTAATAATGTTAAATATTAAATTACTTTCTTATATTGTCGTGCTTGGTATATCGAGATGCGATATGAAACAATAACATTGCATTGTGTGATGATGATGAGGTAAGCCCATCGTCGTACATTGTACAGTTTGGTATTCGTGCAGTTTAACATGACGTGACATGACAAACAACAGAAAAATAAAATTAACGGTGAACTCGTGCATACTATGGGGTTCGTTTGAATCTGATAATCGAATGCATACATACGAAGAAAACATTAATTGGTGTTTGAAGTGAAAACATTAATTGGTGTTTGAAGTGTTACATGTGTTATATACAACATGAGATATAGAAACACAAGGAATTTTGTGTCAGCAGATTGATTATATGTAGTATATATCATAATAATAATTAGCTATGTATTCATGCTTCGTTAAAAATTCAGAATAGGGTGAAATTTTATGAAGAAATACAAAGAGAATGAAAAATTGACCAAAGTGAAGTTCTTACCGGCTTGTGTAGTTCTTACGAGCTGGTTCATTACATTGCATTATATATAATCTTTACAAAAAGGTTTTTAGTATCAACTAGATTTCCATACTTTACGTACTACAAGTCTTACATTTGACAGCTTTTTCATAAAGCCATACTTAGCTACAATTCAAAAAAATACACTACCGGTTATGTACTATGAAAACAGAGAATGATGATTACAAAAAACATACTTATGTGACAGCAAAAATGTCATGCTACACTCAACATTCCTCCCTGACATTTTTGCTGGAAAAACCAAGGCAATCTCTTAGTGTTTCGAACTTCGTTTTGCCCAATGACTTTGTTAATATATCAGCAAGTTGTTCATCTAATCTGCAATGCAACGGTTCAATCTCATTCCTTTCTTCCACCTCTCTGATTGAATGATACTTAATCTTAATGTGTTTGGTTCTTCCATGAAACAGAGGGTTCCTTACCATTGCTAATGCAGACTGATTGTCAAAATAAATGATAGTAGCTTCATCTTGTTTATGCTTTAAGTCCTATTGCACTTTCCTTAACCAAGCAGCTTGATTGGTGGCCTCTAATGCAGCAATGTATTCAGCTTCAACTGTTGATTGAGCCACTGTCTTTTGCTTCATTGAATTCCAGCAAATGATACTTGATCTCAAGTAGAATATATATCCAAATGTGCTCTTCATATCTTCAGGACACCCTGCCCAATCATGTTGACCAATGGTTGATTATAACATTAATGTTTTGATTATAACAAACAAGCCATTTTATTTACTAATATTTGATTTTGAGTGATGATAGTTCAATATTAAACTCGATCAAAAATTGCCAAAATGAACACATTATAAATCGGGCTCGAAA
>CAIGRQ010201338.1:0-18027 GCA_903798375.1 Fraxinus sp. D2006-0159 | reverse complement strand
ATATACTTTTTCCACATTTGACACGATAGAAAGTGTTGTAACCTTCGCATCATAATGATTACCCATTTTGTATATATATTCCATCCTGCAAATAACACGAAACTATTAGTAAATCAATTGAAGTATGTAAGCTAAACAATCATAGAGAAGGATCAACAAAGATGAGGCTCCAGCATCGAAATAAACATATTAAAGAAATAAAAGAACACTCCGGCCTCTCTTAAAGGTAACTTGGAAGTGTTGCATGCTATGATATCGTGCCAAAATCAATGTCAAGATAAGACATTTTTCAAATATAGGAAATTGAAGATTTTTATCCTAGACAAGACTCGTGAATAATCAACTGGTCGAGGCCAACAACACCAATGAATTGCAGCGACTTCTCCCACTCTGCCATAAGATTATATTCATTCATTCAGTTGGTTGGTTGGTTGGGAGAAAAAAACATACAGAATACACTTTTGGTCCATACAAACTTTCTTATACTCTTGTACGATCGTAGGAAACTTCAAAGACAGAAACACTTGGTATTTTGTATCAGTAGAACTCAAAACAAACAGAAGTTTGAACTAAACCAATGGGCAACAAATTACACTTCGAAAAATTCTCAGAAAAATTATAGAGAAGAAGAACAAAATAATTTTAAGGACTGCACATTTTATCTCCGTACCACATCATGGTCCTCCAGAAAAAGACAAACTGAGGCTACTACTTCATAGTCCATACATCTATAGGAATCCCAACCAAAATATCATAACATTACTATTTAGAGTTCATAGCAAAAGTTTATGCATGTCATGTCCAAAAGGATCCCAGAAGATGTTGAATACGAGTTAACATACGAAAACTTTTGCTGTGAACTATAAATAAATTTCACTAAATACTTTCAGGCCTTATTAACCCCAAATACAAATAAATAAATCAAGGCTATGAGAAAATAAATTTGAATTTGGTTTTGCCCAATGATCTTCATGGCTCATAAGTCATAATGGATATTCTCTCAAGCGTTCTCAAAGATAAATAGATGAGAGAGAACATCATAAAGTTACCTATTAAACAATTTGAGATTAAAACAATCAAACAATCTGAGATTAAAGTTACCTATTAAACAATCTGAGATTAATCTTAGTGAACCATAGTTTAGTACATCAAACAATTTGAGATTAAAACTCACACTCTTTATCGAGATAATTTCAATGAATAACAAAAAAAAAATTAATTATCAGTAGATATATTACTATTCCATCCCCAATTTAAAAATGTTGCAAGCACTATCGATCTTGATGGAAGGATAGATTCCAATTTTGCTTTTCTGTGTGTCTCCCTTTGACTTCCATGATCTTAAAATGCCAACGCACCATCACAACCATAAAAACTATTTCAGCTATACCTCTTAGTACCAATTATGTCATGAACCAACCCATTATTACCCTACTAAAGCCTTTGACACCAATGCATTACTTGCCAATCTAAAACTGTACTAAAATCAACTCATATAACGCCCAATATTTCGTGTGCAATATATATGTATTAGATTGTTCGTGCCAAATTACAATATAATCCTAAACTTGGAAATAGAAAATACAAGCATGAAGAGAAGGCACTTGATCGCTTGATTTTGAATGAAGAAAAAAAATTTGAATTTTAAGAATCATAAAAGGGAAGATATAAATTAGAATATAGCTATTGTCAAGAAAGCTACTTGGAAATGGAACGGTCAGGCTTTGGCACCCGAGGATGAAGACTGGCGGGTCGTAGAGATTAAATTGGATTTTTAGTAGATTTTGATAAAATTTGATGAAATGTATGGTTAAAAAGTTGTAGGTGCTATGAAATATGTGGTTAAAATTAATTGTTGACTTTAATTTCAGATTTTAATTTGATTTTAATCCAAACCAAACATGGATTGAATCTTACCATAATAGTTTTATCCCATGAATTTTTTTTTTCCTTCCTAAAAGTTAAGGAAAATGAATCAATAAGATCTAAAATATATTTGACAACATGGAACTAGCCTCGAAATTAAAATTGCAGATGTTATGATTAAGTCCAAATGATTAGAGCAATTTTAACCAATTAGCAAATGCAAAGTAAAAAATAAAAAAGAAACAACAAAATACAAGATGTTCACTCTAAGATAAGAGGTTCAGAGCGAGCTCCTAATCCATTTTTGAGTTTCCGTATTTGAAAGAAAATCACTGCATTAAATCAGAGTCAAATCGTCCAAGGTACAACTCTACAAACCACCAATAGAATTCACTCAAGATTAAAGAATATCTCTTTATAAATGGTTACTGTTTACGCAAGAACATTAATACAACCAAACCTTCCCCAAATTTATAGCTATCAACCAAGAATCAAAACCATGAAGAAGAGATTTAGAAAATGAAATATCTTTTAAAAGCACGAAAGAGATGAACTCAACCCCTTTTTGGTAAATATTAAAATTTTCATTTTCATTCTTCTACTCATTTTCAACCACACATTTTACAATAAAATAATATTTATTTTCCATCACATCAATAACTTTTCCTTTTTTTTCAACCGCACATTCTCCATCAATCTACTATTCCAAAATACATTCTTCCAAAATAATGTAGCTCAAACACACCCTGAGTTTATATAGAGAGAGACAAGTTTAAAGAACCTAATAACCAAAAGCCAGAATAATGAAAAGCCAAATCGTGTAACCAAACAAATATACAACTTCCCAACGGTCAAGATCGTACACCAGAAGCCACCGAAACAATGCACATCCAACGGCGTAGAAGGCAACACATGAAAGCATCCTATACTTCTCCCTCACTAACAAAATTGTGTTTTTGTTAAGAATTTTCTGAAGCTGAAATTTCTAGCTAACACAAGAATTGCATAGTGTATACATATAAGCAAAAGTTGATTTCCTATTATCTCTATCACCAGCATAATCAGAATCAGTATAGTCCCTCAATACAATTCCCTCAATTTGTCTTTTAAACTATATTCCTAATCCGGAAGCCCTTTTAATGTACCTGAGAAGCTATTTCATGGCTTCCCAATACACCTCACCATATATTTACGAAGGATACTTGTAGAATATGCTAAAAAAGGGATTGAACAGACTATAAAGTACATAACAGACCTAACTACATTAGAGTGTGGCACTCTTATCATTTTCTCAACCTCTTCTTTTGATTTAAAACACTGATCATCTAAAAAAATTGAAATTGTTTGTTAAAGGCAGACTTACACTCATAGCATCAGACATAAAAAAAAATCTCTTTAACAATTTAAACATATAAGTTTTCTAACTTAGAAAAAGTGTGACTTTCCTTTTATTTCAATCCTCAGAGTTTTTTTTTTTTAACAGGGACTAAATTATTTATTTCGAATTCAGATTTAAACTTGTCTTTAATTAACTCAAATTTTTTTTATATCAGACTAGCTAACAACATTTCATCTACAAAAAGAAATAGATAGATTGAATCCTTTTTAGCATTACCTCTAAAATAAAGACAAGTATCAAAATTACTTCTCTTAAAATAAAGTCCAAGTACAAGAGATTCAAACCTTTTATACCATTGCCTTGGAGCTTGTTTTAAGTCATAAGTAATTTTTTAGGAAGGTATATCAAATCAAATTTCTTATCTTTACCAAAGTCTTTCGATCGTTTCATATAAATGGTTTCATCAAGACTCCATTTAAAAAAGTTGTTTTGACTTCTAATTGATCTAAGTTGATAAGTGTAGTTTCTACGTTTATTCGATGTCCTAAATGATGATATTTACTGTTCTTTAGATAAAATACTACATAACTTATGTTATATTTTATTTTGTAGGTAAAATTCAATGTTTGGTGAAGAATTATAGAAAAGAATGTAAAGATAGCGAAAAATGGCTCAATTGTATCTAATACAAAGCTCGAGAACTGAAATGCAAATACTCCAAAATTACGTTGAACCTCCCGATGAATATTTGAGAGTGTTAGGAATCAATTTGATGAGAAGATAATCCAAGTACTATCACATATCAATTTTCAACCGAAAAAGTTATGCTTCGAATTTTTAGTCTCAATTTGAGACCTATTTTTGGCATAGGAAATGTTCGAGTTGGAAAAAATAAATTTCTGTAATATTTGTATCCCTTTGAGTTATCTTTTGAACGCATTTTGAATCACCTCAATCGGATATCGAGAGAAAAAGAGATGACCAAAATACTGAAAGTTGTCCGGTGGAAAAAAAACGTATACCTATGTAGCCGCATAGGTCTAATTTGATGCAGCCGCATTATGCATTCTAGAGCCAAGATTGATGGTTGGACTTCCTTCTACGCGACCGCTTATAAATTTATTATGTGACCGCATTGTACAAACTTCTGGCGAGATTTTGTTTCCTTTTTCAATTGAAACTCTACTTTGGTAACATGATTTTATGCATCCTATATATACCAAACTCGAACATAACACCGGAGGATGGGGGGAGACCTTATTTTGAACTAAAAAACATATGCATAAGGGTTTTGGGAGGAGGAAAATAGCAATAACGTGAAGAACAACACTACGAAGCGAAGATTAAAGTCAAGAATTCAATTGATGATGTCGTTTCGTCATTGTTTTTCTGATTTTTCTTCTTTCCATCATACTAGGCTAGGTTAATTCTGTACTAGAGACGATGAACCATGTATTATAATTTTTATTTTTTAGTTTTACATTCTTGACAATAAAAACATGTTTTGACTANTGTCGTTTCGTCATTGTTTTTCTGATTTTTCTTCTTTCCATCATACTAGGCTAGGTTAATTCTGTACTAGAGACGATGAACCATGTATTATAATTTTTATTTTTTAGTTTTACATTCTTGACAATAAAAACATGTTTTGACTATTTGAATGGTTTATATGGACTTATTTTCTCCACGATTATTGTGCATGTTAATTGTGTGAGTGTGGTGATCTATTTCATGCATTCGAAAGAAGGAAAATATGCTTGACAGGGTATATATCATCATAGGGTCCAATAGGGGATAGAAATATATTGATATACCTTATGTGAATCTTTAAGTGTTCATAAAAACTCATGCATTCTTGTATGTTCGCATCCGTTATAGAGATATAGTCGGGTCACATATGAGAATATGTTTGACTTTACTCGAGAGAGACTGTTATATAATTTAGGAGCATTAATTCGTCGATATTTCAATCGTGTGTCAAAATATAAAACTAAATTTAAAAAGATTATTACTTAGGGTTTTTGACAATAAAAACATGTTTTGACTAATTGAATGGTTTATATGGACTTATTTTCTCCACGATTATTGTGCATGTTAATTGTGTGAGTGTGGTGATCTATTTCATACATTCAAAAGAAGGAAAATATGCTTGACAGGGTATATATCATCATAGGGTCCAATATGGGATAGAAATATACTGATATGCCTTATGTGAATCTTTAAGTGTTCATAAAAACTCATGCATTCTTATATGTTCGCATCCATTATAGAGATATAGTCGGGTCACATATGAGAATATGTTTGACTTTACTCGAGAGAGACTGTTATATAATTTAGGAGCATTAATTCGTCAATATTTCAATCGTGTGTCAAAATATAAAACTAGATTTAAAAAGATTATTACTTAGGGTTTCGTGATCCTTCATGTAAGCAGTATGTAAGTTTTTGTTCAAATTACATTCAACGCTATTTGCATTTAGTTTAGTTAAATCATTTACAATTGCATACTTAATATTATTTTAGTTATAATTTCATCACAACAAACACGTCATTCTATTCTAGTTTTGGTTAAGGTCAAGGTAATAGGAATTGAACTAATCAATTTTCGTGGGATGATACTCGGACTCAAAAAGTTCACTTTATTACTTGTTAACAAACCGTACACTTGCGATAGTTTTAATCCGAAATATATTTTAATGAACATAACTCCGAGTTAAACTATGTAGCTAAAGCAAGCCTCACTTTAACAATTGTAAATTTTACAACTAGTGAAAAGATTTCATTGAAATCAATTCATTCTTTTGTGTGAATCTTTTGGCTACAAATCTAGATTTGTATCTAATTTCATATTCACCATTTTCTTTCTTAATTTTGTGTATCAATTAGTTTCATCAAGACTCCATTTAAAAAAAAATTGTTTTGACTTCTAATTGATCTAACTTCCAATTAAACTATGTAGCTAAAGCAAAAACATCACTTTTACAATTGTAAATTTTACAACTAGTGAAAAGATTGCATTGCGATGTATTCCTTTTTGTGTGAATCTTTTGGCTACAAGTCTAGCTTTGTATCTAATTTCATATTCACATTTCTTTCTGTTAATTTTGTTTATCAATTTACAGTCATTCACCCTTTTTCCATCTAGTTTTTCGACTTGAACCCATGTGTTATTCTATTAAAGAGACTGTGTTTCTTTTTGCATTGCTGCAAGCCAATGCTTATACTATTCTATATCTTCTTCAAAAGAATTATGTTCATTTTCATCTAGGTTTTGAAAAGTTAAAAGTGAAAACGTCCTCATCAAATCTAAAAGAAGATCTTACTTGTTTTCTTGCATATCTCTAGCTAGTTGATAATCTTCCAATGATTGGTTTACTTGTAAATCATTTTCATTTTCAAATTCATCAACCAAATCTCCATCATTTGGAGTTTCCACATTTTCCTCACCAACTTCGGTATCAGTTTGATGTTGAAACTCATCAATTTCACCATCAGAATGCTCCACCTCGATTTCAATATCCCTTTCCACTTTATTTTTCTAAATGTTAGAGTCAGGATTTCTCTCTATTTTAAGACAAGATAGTTCATTTTCATTAAACACCACCTTTTTGTTTATAATGACTTTAAAACATCTGGTATCCCTTACCCACAATCTATATCCTTCCACCCCTTCACTATAATCTAAAAAGACACACCTCAGAGCTCTAGGTTTTGATTTCCCTTCATATGGATGTGCAAATTCTGTAAATCCAAATATTCTTATGTTGGAAAAATCTATAGGTCTTTTACTTTATTTTTCTTAATAAGTTTTGAAGTTTATAACATTGGTAGGGCTTCTATTTATAAGATAACTAACAATTTTAGCAACCTCTCCCTAAAATAACTTTGGGAGTTGAGAATTTAATAACATGCATCTAACTTTCTCAGGAATAGTACTGTTCGATGTTTCATCTAAACCATTTTGTTGTGAAGTGTGTGTTACAGTTCTCTGTCTTACTAGATAATTTGTGCAGGTCATCAAATTCCAATATGTAGAACTCTAAACTATTATCAGTTCTCAGAACTTTAATTTTTTTTTTTATCATTTTGATTTTCATTAAAGTTTACCAATCTTTGAAAGCATATTAAGTATCGTATATGGATTTTAGGATAAAAGCCAATTTTTGCTAGAAAAACCATCAATGATTAAACGAAAATATTTGAAACTAGTATAGGTTGTTATAGTAGTTGGTCCCTAAAAATCAGCATGCAAATATTTAATTTAGTCATAGATTTATGCATTACAGGCAAAAATCATTATCTATTATGCTTCTCTTTTAAATGGTTGACACGTGGATTTGTTTGCGCTGTTGGATGAGCACTATTGTCTTATTTCATATAAATAGGCGTGAGAGTGCCTCTATGGGTTTCAAATCAATTCAGACTCTTCTTCTCCTTTGTGCATTTTACTTTCTTGTTTTATTTTGGTCATCCTCTGGATGATTCTTGGTGATTTTTGTGTGAGATATTGTATTGTGAGAGAGACTAAAAGAAATACTTTCTTTGTGAATAGTTGTTGTGGTTAAAGAGAGAAATTGAGGGGTTAGGGTTTGAAATCCTTAGTATTCGTACTATAATCGAACATTTGCCTATTTTTGGGGCTTTATAGTGGATTTGAGCTTAATCATAATGGATGCTCAATGGAAGATTAGGCATTAGGAGAGCTAGTTTAACATTCGGGACCTTTGGTTAAAAAATCTTTTACGTTCTTATGGTTCTAGATGTTTTCTTGACTGATCTTATTTTGGATCGTTGAGCTACAAACATCGAGTCACAAAATTGGGACCAACAGTGGTATCAGAGCTTAGAAATCTTTACTTTTGACTCTCAAATTTCCTTTTTTGAAAAACGGTCTAATTATGTGACCCTTGATTCTTTCATAAAAAATCATATCTGTAAATGTTATGGTTAAGAAACTCTTAGATTTGAACTTGAACCCAATCTCTGATATTTCTTGAGTAGCTATTTCGCACATGTAGTTCTAGTAACAGATTTTCTTAACCCCCTCCTTCAAGTTTTGTTTTCAAGAATATACTGCCACTGCCTTTAGAGGATTTCTGAAAACTCTCCTATATTTGCCTTTGTCAAGGGATCTTTGAGACAACATTAGAATATGAGGGAAGTAGGGTTCAGTCCAAAGAAATCTATAAGTGACCCTTTGCTTATTTTTCTTGAAAAAATATAATCTCCAGTTGTGTGATAGATGTTATTGATTAAAGCTGGGTTATAAATTTACATATGTATAAAATACAATATTGTGTTGAAACTATGTGTCGATACTCATATGTGCTTCAATCCCTTAAACACTCACCTGCATGTGAATAAATTGTGAATCGTATTCTTTAAATCTTCATTGTTTATTAAGTGGAAGCATATCTGATTATTGTACATTTGTTGTATAATCTTTGCTTATTCTCGAGGCATATATTCTTTGGTTTTGTGATTTGTCATTTAACTTTGACTTGTGTGATATATTCCTACTCTATGTCTATAATTTCTTGATCACTATCACTACACTACTGCACAACATGACCACTAGAATAGATGTTCATATGTGGGATGACAAATGAGACTATATTCTTCGGCACTAGAAAATGAAAGCTCTCATGTTTCCATTACAGTTTGCTAAAGCCATTGATGAATCTTGGCCATAAAACATGACAAGATGAGTTGTCCTAGAGCAATATGTTTCTCTACCTATTTGATTCTGTAATCCGAAAAGTAGCGAAAACTAAGATTGCTGTTGAATTATGGACTGCGTACAGAAACTCTATCTTACCAAAACCCTACCAAATAAGTGCTTCTTATTGAAAGAATTCTTTAGTCACAAACTTGATCCTAGTTCAGACTTAGAAGAAAACATAGATAAATTTAATAAGATCACACAAGATCTTATGAACTATGATGAAAAGATCTTTGATTATCAAAAGATAGTTGGCCTACTTACAAGGGCGCAGCCAGGATTTTTTGTTAGGGTGGGCACAATTTTTTGTCAGATGTCGTCAACTCATCTCTTGGAGTCTTGATTAATTTTGAAGCTTCAAACATGACGAAAATCACAGTTCAAAATTATTTTTATAATGCATACGCGCAAACATATGTAATACAATTCTCAAATTGAATCGACCTATACATGGACATATGTGCAATTGTTGCCGAGCCTTTTGTTCAGAAATTTTCACATAGACATGTTTGTATATGTATATGTATATCCACACATACACATTCATCTCTCAAGTAACTTTGTAAGCAAATAAAGATTGAATCTTTTGAACGCATTGAGAATTTAAGAGTAAGGTCACCTCTTATTAGAAGAATTCATAATCAAATTGGGATTTCCAGTTGAAATCCATGGCCGAAAGTTGTGTAACTGCAGCATATCTCTCTATATTTCTTCCTATCAAATTTTCTTGAATATATAATATAATCATTCTGTACATATAGGAAAATAAATAAATTTCAATCCATTCATCAAGTAAATAAAAGTATCGAGCTTACTTACGGTTCCAAGAAATTCGAGGTCAAGTGCTTCACAATTGGGCATGAAATCGATTAATCTAGTACAAAAAATGTTCAAATTAGTGTTAAAAAAGAGCTTCATTCAATGAACAATGTCGAGAAAATGAGTGGGAAGCTCTACCTCTGTTCATTAATCATTACCATATCCTCTGCCATTGTTTGGAATAAAACTATAATTAGGTATCGATACTCAGAGGGCGGAGCCACAACCACAACCATAAGGACTCGAGATATTGATGATCGGAGGGGCAAGGCGGAGGCGGTACGGTCGTGCAAAGGCTGCGCAAATGGAGAAGACGGTTGGGATTTCAGATTTGGGAAGGGAAATTGCAGACGGGTGGGAACTAGGAAGTGAATTGGGGTTTACATTTTTCGGATTGGACTGAACGACTGGGCCTGGGACACTGGCTAGTATATTTGGTCGTGATTTTGGGCTATCTTCTTGGGCTGGAACTTAACATATGTGCCCACACTGGACCATACTGGGCTCCGCCCCTACCTACTTAATGCTATTGTCGACAAATGTAAAGACAAGAGGAATGCATTAGATTATGGTAGGGATGACTTGACTGTTGATATTATTCATAGTTCATTCTAGAATAGAGAATTGGAATTAAGATCAAAACATAGAGAAACCCTTCATGTTGAGAATTCCTCATCTAATTCAAAATTTCAACCTAAGGGGTTGAGTAATTTCAGCCAAGCCAATTTTAACAAAAATAAACGTTTCAATAAGAAGAAATGGGGGAATAGTAAAGGAAAAGACAAGAAAGTCTATAAGGGAAATGCAAAGAATAAAAAGTGCTATTATCATGAAAATGGCTCTTCTGCCATTGCTGCTTCCTACAAAGAATTGAGTGCCAATATTGGGATGGCTTATGCGTCTTCTATTGAAAAGGTTGATCCAAATTGGGTTCTTGATTTAGGTTACTCTTTTAATATGAGTCCCAATATTAGTTGGTTTTTTTATTTCTCTAGACTTCATATACGTTTTGTAAAGTTAGGCAACAATGAATGTTGCCAAGTAAAAGGTATTGGAAACATTTCTTTGAAACCTAAAAATGGTCAATTGCTGTTGCTAAAACATACCACGTATGTGCCAGCACCAAAAAAAAAATCTCATTTCCTTAGGAGTTTTAGATGATGAAATTTATCAAATTTAGAATAAAAATGGCT
Source organism: Fraxinus sp. D2006-0159 (assembly GCA_903798375.1). Taxonomy (NCBI): domain Eukaryota; kingdom Viridiplantae; phylum Streptophyta; class Magnoliopsida; order Lamiales; family Oleaceae; genus Fraxinus; species Fraxinus sp. D2006-0159. The sequence goes on along the minus strand of CAIGRQ010201338.1, from coordinate 7,088 downwards.
TTACAAACATATCCAAAAATCGGAAACTCATTGTTAGTACACTTAAATCTAATGGAATCTATGTAATGAGGTTTGAATTTTTCCATTCAATAATGCTGTAAACTTAGTAGCTTTGTCTGATAAATTAGATTTATGACATAAAAGACTTGGTCACCTTGGTGAAAAGAGGCTGAAATCTATTTCAAAAGAAAGAGTCATAGAGAAGACAACGTTCAAATACTTTCTGTGAACATTGCATCTTGGGTAAACAAATTAGATTTCCATTGATGATAAGCATCCACAAGTCACTAAATGTACTTGATTACATACATAGTGAACTTTGGGGGCCTGCACTTGTATCTACATCATCGATTATAGGTATTATTTTCTTATCATAGATTATTACTCTAGAAAGGTGTAGACTTTTCTGTGAAAAACTAAATCTGACACCTTTATAACTTTCAACTAGTGGAAAACATTAGGTGAGAATCGAACTGATAAGAAAATGAATGTTTTAAGGACTTACAATGGGCTTGAATTATGTAATATTGAATTTGATCGGTATTACCGCAAACATGGGATACAGAGGCACAGAACTTGACCTATACCCCTTAGCAAAATGGAATTGCTGAGAGGGTGAATAGAACTAGAAGAACATTGATCAGTTCAGGTTTGCAAAAATATTTCGGGGAGAGACTGAAGATTGCTTGTTATCACATAAATAGAAGTCAACCTAGCTCTTTAGATTACAAAATACCTAAGAAGATTTGGTCAGGATCTATGCTTAACTATTCTTACTTTAGAACTTTTAGATGTGCAACTTATGCATGCCAAACTGATTCTAGACTTGATCCTAGATCTCAAAAATGTGTTTTTCTTGGTTGTGGAGAAGGAATTAAAGGGTGTAGGCTATGGATAAAAGAATTTAAAGAATATAAAGTGATAATACGCAGATTTGTTATTCTTAATGAAACTATATTCCCTTGTCCTGGAGATGAAAATAGAGAAGAATTATCTGAAAAGGACTTTGTCATTAATGAAGTTGAACTTAACCTCAAACGAAACCTCACATTATTATGGATGATGAAGACTTGGAAAATGTTCAAGTTTTGAATCCTGCAGATCATCGATTGGCTAGAGATAGAGGAAAAATGCAAATAAGACCTCCTTCTAGGTTTTGATATACTGATTATGTAACTTCAAAACTTGAACCTAATCCCTTAGACATTGAACTTGCCTCATATGAAGAGGTTGTCTAGTAAGGAATCTAATAAGTGAATTGCTGCAATGATAGATGAAATGGATTATTTGTATGAGAATCGGACCTCGGCATTAGTGGTTAAGACTGCTGATTGTAAGCTCATTGACTGTAAATGAGTCTATAAGATTAAAAAATGTGAGATAGAAACCAAAATAAGAGATATAAGATCAGACTTATAGCAAAATGTTTCAAACAAAGAGAAGGAATAGATTTTACCGAATCTTCTCACTTGTTGTGAAATATACCTCCATTAGAATATTGCTTTCTCTTGTGACACAAATTGATTTAGAGTTGGAACAACTTGATGTGAAAATTGCCTTTCTTTAGGGTCATTCAGATGAAACCATATATATGACTCAACCAAAAAGATCTAAAAATAAAAGAAATAAAAACTTAGTATGCCTTTTAAGAAAACCATCATATGGGCTAAAACAAGTCCCGAGGCAATGGTATAAAAGACTTGATGCTTTTATACAAAGCCTCAATCTTCAAAAAGCTTATTATGATCCCTGTTTTTACTACAAAAGACATGGAGAATCTGAGTTCTTTTACTTGCTTTTATATGTAGATGATATGCTTTTAGCTGGACCTAACCTTGTCACTCTTAATGTCATAAAAGAAAGATTAGAAATAGAATTTGAAATGAAAGATTTAGGTCCTACTAGAAGAATTTTGGGAATGAAAATAAAAAAAGGATATTATAAATGGAAAATTGTTTTTAACTCAGAAGTGTTATATTGGAAAAGTTATTAAAGGGTTTTCATTGCATGATTCTAAATTTGTGAGTACTTTTATTTGCATCTATGAAACTATCTTCTGACCAGTCACCTAAATTTGAAGATGGATTTAATAGAATGGTAAATGTACCTTATGCAAATGTAGTAGGATCTATTATGTATGTTATGGTATGCTCTAAATCTAATATTTCTTTTTCTGTAATTGTGCGTAACAAATTTACGAGTAACCCATGCGAGCTTCACTGGGAAGCTATGAAATATCTTATTAAATACTTCAAAGGTACTCACCACCTGGTCTTATGTATAAATCAGGTAAAAATGGATTTAATTTGAAAGGGTATGTAGATTTTGACTTTGCTGAAAATCCAGGTGATAGAAAATCTATCGACGCATACATATATGTCATAAATGGAACATGCATTAGCTGGAAATTACAACTTCAAAGACTAGTTGCTTTGTTTTCAACTGAAGCTGAATACATTGCTACCACTGAGGCAGTTAAAGAAGGAATTTGGTTAAAGGGCTTACTAAATGAATTAGGTTGTGTAGAAAATCAGGTAGAGCTTTGTTTTGATAATGAGAGTGCTATTTTCTTAAGTAAAAATCCATTTTTCACTATAAGACTAAGCATATAGATGTAAAATTTCATTTCATTAGTGATACAATTAAAAAGAATGAAATAAAACTGGTTAAGATTCCTACCAAAGTTAACCCAGCTAATGCACGTACAAAGGTCATTGAATAAATTCTAAGATTCTTTGAGATTGATGAATTTTGAATCTAACTAAATCTCTATCTTTATACAAGTTAAAAAATAAACAAATGAAGTTAACAATGAATCTTGAATCCACATTTAGTATAGTCCCAAAATACGGCAAAGGTGGAGATTGTGGAGTTGGTTGCTGGCATTTTTGAAAGCCCAAGCATTTGGCCTCAAAAAAACTGATTTATTACAACCAAAAACTCATTCCACTTGATGATCCATTTAACTAAAAGTTCCAGAATGGTGAAAAATATGTTTTGTTGAAACACAACTTTGATATTAAAATGCAACTCTTCTGGATGGTTGACACGTGGATTTGTTTGCACCGTTGGATGAGCGCTATTGCCTTATTCCATAGAAATAGGCACGAGAGTGCCTCTAGGGTTTCAGATCAATTCGATCTCTTCCTCTTCTTCATGTATTCTGCTCCCCGGTTGTATTTTGGTCATCCTCTGGAAGATTCTTGGTGATTTCTGTGTAAAACATTGTATTGTGAGGGAGAGAGTAAAAGAAATACTTTCTTTGTGAGTAGTTATTGTGATTAAAGAGAGGTTGAGGGGTTAGGGTTTGAGAACCCTGGTATTCGTACTGTAATCGAACCTTTGCCTATTTTTATGGATTTTTAGTGAATTCGAGTTTAATTTTAATGAATGTTCAATGGGGAATTAGGTGTTAGAAGCAGTCGCTGAACCTTCAGGCATTGGCCGAAAAATCTTTTGTGTTCTTGTGGTTCTTAATGTTTTCTTAACTGCTTTTACTTTGAATATTTGAGTTACAAAACTGGAACCAACAAGTACAACTCCTTAAAATGTCGTGTATTCATTCTATTGTTATTCGAGGTGAGATTTATCTCTTAACATGTCCATCTGATAATGACTTGTTTGGGAAAATCAATATTGTTTACATCTTGGTCGGATTGAATTGTTGATTTGAACTTATTGGAATCTGATACCATAATAAAAGTTGAGTTTTCATCTTAAAATGTCAACCTTATTCATTTTAATAAGGGTAACATGTCATATGATCTAATAATAACCTTGCAATTAAGCAAACAAACTCAATAAGTCCAATTATAACAAAATTTGTCGAATATGAATGAAAACTATTGAGATTTGTTCATTGTAAACTATTTTGCTATGTGGTTATTAAGTGTGGGATAAATAGAAGGTAAAAAGTCCCCATGAAAGGAATCGAGTCCACACCTGCTCAATAGATCAAAGAAACAGGTTTGTAACCTTTGTCTATTTTCTGATTTCTTAAAGAAGTAAAAATTAATAACTATGACGAGTTGAACTTGAACAAGCTAAAGTTTCCCTCCCCAATATTCTTATCTTCTTAAAATCACATTTGGCATATTCATGTGTTTTACACTATTTTTAAGAAATATTAAATGATTTTGTTTGTACTAAGAAGACTGCATATTTGGGAATGTGCTAATAGATTGTGAAAATTGAGATTGACTGTTTGCATTGAGGGAATCTCTACAGTACTGTTTATACAATATCACAGATGTGTACAATCAATGTAAATTTAGATTTCATAATTTAAAGAGTTTTTTGAAATGAAAACAGTTTCTTCATTCAAATCTTTTGCTACATAAAATGCAAAAAACTTCAAGAGATGTAATTAACATACTTTTAGCTAACAAGTCATTTCTTGTCACAATTTCTAAAGTTCCTAGCTTAAGATTTTAGTTGGATGTTAGTCTCTTGCTTTTCTCTTTGTCGTGTCTTGATTTTTTTTTACTGTACTACATTATTTATCGAATTCCTTTTTTTTTTTTGTGTCTATTTATTTATACGAAGAGGTGATAAAAATTATTTATCCCACTACAACATTTCATGCATGAACATAAATTTTATAATTTTTCGAAATCCCCAAGTGATTCAATCAATAATTGGTTGCTAAATACTTCGCTCTCAAGCCAACAACTTTATTATTTTGACTTGACTTGTCTTTAAATGTAGTACACTGACACACTTCTAAATTATTATTTTTTTTTTTGTCCTTGCAAAACAAGTTTTTTATATGGAAAAAAAAAGTGTATATATATTAGACAGTTAATTACCATGTCAAGCAGAGCTATTTTTTTTTCCCTTTTTACCCCTTGAATGATAATAAAAAGTTATGTTTATGTATACTTAAAAGTTAAAACAAATAATATTAATCTGTTTGGAATTTAAGCATTTTTTCAGATTCATTCCGAAATCTTCCTTTAAAAATAGAGTAATGATATTTATCATCATGATGATGGAATATAGGTGATGTGACAACTTATTATCTTTCTGATAAAAATTGAACTCTCCAATCTCATTATTCCACGTAGACTGTTACATCATTATAATGATAAATATCATTATTATTAATATAATATCACAAGAACGTGGAAACATAAATAAAGAAATGCCAAGAATACACGTGAAAACATCTAAAATACTAAAATAGGATTAAAAAAAATCAAGGGCTCCAAAAAATCATCCAATACGTGAAAAGTTTATTCTATAAAATTGTATCTCTCACCTCCAAATTCCAGTTTGATGAGAATGGAATGAGTGTGTGACAGAGGGGAAAATGAATGTCTTAATGGATCTCTTTTAGAAGATTAGGGATTAAAGTTGCAAATTTTAAAAAATAGAAATAGGTAGGTGTGCTTATGAACAAGCAACCGTCAGTATTATTTCAATTTTTGATAGAACAAAAAAATATTAAAACGAATTTTTAATAGGGCCCTACTTGTTCTCCTGACTCAATGACCCCCACTGGCGCCCCTGTCTCTTCCCCGTGTCATTGAGCCGGGAGAAGTAGATTAATCCTTTTTAATAAGTAAGAGTCTATGTTCAGTAAATCACAATACTTTTTGTTTGTTGGACAACACACATTAAGATTCATTGCGAGATTGTCTTGGCAATGTAGGAGATCTAAACGAATAAGCAGCACAAGCAGCAGTGGTTGCTTTTATTTTATAGGGGCTCGACTTTTCCCTTTGCCAGTATCTCACCTTACATATTTTTCTGGAGCAATAGCATATCCAAAGTCCTATATTTATTTGAATCAAATATTGCAATGCTTACTGCTAAGGCAAAAGAAAGAACAAGATACGACCAAAAGTTGAAGATTCTAGCACAGGAACAGGCGTAGGCCTGTAGTGCGGTCTGGAGAGATCTCTACCATAAAAGAGAGAGCTCCTAGGCTTTATTCTGCACATGCCCATCTAGTACAGTGGCTTGGTACAAAAGTCTTGACCATCTTTCGAAGTTCTAAATATTCTACTGATCAAAGACTGTTGGGGTGGGGGGTGGGGGACATCTCTACATTTAGACACACCACATTGTCCTCCAAAGCCATCTTCTTCTAGTTGTGAGATGAAATTCGACTACTTATTGCTGGCTTTAAATAACTAGCCTAACAATAAGCTCAATTCTTCCATAAGATAACAGGATGGACTTACGTGGGAGTCGAGTGATAGTTGCATAAATGTACTCCGTGCCATAGTTTAATGCTCAACGTGGAACCTTATATACAACTACTTGAATCAATCTAAAGACAAATCCTCACATTTGGAGCTAGAGGGCTGATAAGTGTATTTTGTACACTTATCTAGACCATTAAATTAGAGTTTTTGTTAATGATTTGGAGGAGTTATAACTTAATTTTGTGTTAATTATGTTTGTTAGGTTGAACTCAATGTAAATTTGTGGATTTGGAAGAAATGAATGAAAAACGTACGAAAATGAAGGAAATCCATAGTGTGGAGACCAAAGTGTACAAATTCAATAGTTGATTTGAACCAAAAAATGATGATTGAAGATTATATATTATCAATTGGATGCAACTGAATGTCAAATGAGTGAAATATAATGAAAGTATTTTCATAAATCAATTTCTAGCCTGAAGAAGTTATGCTCCAAATTTTTAGCCTCAATTTGAGACCCATTTCTTGGATAGCAAATGTTCAAATTGGAAAAATTGTACTCTAGAAGAATTGTATTCCTTAGAATTATCTTTCCAACACATCTTGCATCCCCTCAATCAGATATTTATAGAGAAATTTATGGCTAAATTATTGAAAGTTGCTCAAGGACGAATTAAACCGAACTCGTGCGTGCAGGGGGACAATTTATGACTCGCGCACGGTACCCTATTTTCCCTAACCCGAATATGGCTCTATGGCATGCGTGCTGTTGTAGGTACTCAAAAATAGTCCTTAAACCTCTAAAACTAATATAGCAATGGAAGCAAGAGTCAATCCCACGAAGAGTGTGCAATTTAACAATGGATGCTTATAACGAGTGGGGGGTTTTTGTATATAACGAAATAAATCTTATAGCAAATAACAATGTAAATTAAC
>CAIGRQ010201331.1:0-21688 GCA_903798375.1 Fraxinus sp. D2006-0159 | reverse complement strand
ATGAATGTTCTGGAACCACTAAAGCAAAAAGGAAGACCTATTTTTTTAGACCACATTCACTTTCAACTCAGCTCACTCGGCTTGATGGCTCAGCTAGGTGGCCAAAAGGCTTATGAACAGTGCCGGAAAAACTCTCTTTTAATAATGTAGGATAGGATGTAGGATGTAGGATATGATAGGATAGGATATGATATATGATTAATCTATCACACCAATGCGTAGTTAGCCCCTGTTCGAGCTACATTTTTTTTTTCATTTTCGTTATTCTACTTATTTTCAACCACACATTCTTTAATAAAATAATATTTTTCATCACATGAATAACTTTTTTTTTTCAACCACATATTCTCCATTATATCAAACAAAAAAAAATGCACTCTTGGAGAAAAAATATGCACCAAACAAGGACTTATTTGCTTGAACTCCAATTTCAGGGAAAAAAAATTGCATAGACAATTGCTTTATGAGAAAAATGTATTACGTGGGTACAAACAAGCTAATACGCGCTGCAAGATATTTTTGGGCAGATTTTCATTTTCTTCTAGATAAGTTTGAAAAAAATCTATGCAATTTCAAGATAATATTTCAAAACTAGCATAAATTAATGTTTTTGTGAGATTCGTTCATTCTAATCGGCCAAGAAAAAGTATTTTTTATTTGAGAATTATAAGATTGTAATAGTTATCCATATATAACTAGATCGTCACAATAATATATTTTTCTTGCCTAATAGTGTATAGCCTCTGATTGAGCTACATTATTTTTTTATTATCATTTTTCTATTCATTTTTAATCACACGAATCTCAATAAAATAATATTTTTCATCACATCAACAATATTTCCTTCTTTTTTAACTCATATTCATCATCAAGTCAATTAAAAGAAATGCATTCATGTGAAAATAATGTGACCCAAACATGAACTTAGAGTAAACTGACGTTGAGATGTAAAATAAGAATTGTACATTATGTCAGTGCTCTGCAAAATATTGTAATAGGAGGGCCCTTGAGGTAGCGTGACCATCACATGGGCCGACAAGTTTACTGAGTAAGCAAACACCTGCGATATGGATAATTTGCAACTATATATATATATATGACAAATACTTTATACTAAGTGAACTAATGTTTGTTCTCGACTTAGAGTCTGGTTGAGCCTCATTTTTTGATGAAAATACATTTTGGAATAATAATTTTATAGAAAATGTATGGTTAAAAATAAGGAGATTTTTTAAATTTACGTGTAATATTATTTTATTAAAGAATGTGTGGTTGAAAATAAAAGAGAGAAAAATATATTTTAAAATAGTAGAACCAAACAAGGTTTAGAGCTTGTTTGATAGAGATTAAAATCGGATTAAAATTGAAAAAAGAGTCGTTATTGTTGACTTTTATTAGACGGATGAGACCCAATAACGGCCATATTTTCAATTTTAATTGGATTTTAATTTTTACCAAACAGGGCCTAAATGTTGCTAGATCGCAACATTTAACTCATTTAGAGCCTGTATGGTAGAGATTAAAATCGGATTAAAATTGAAAAATTAACCGTTATTGTTGACTTTTATTAGACGGGTGAGACCCAATAACGATCATATTTTCAATTTTAATTGGATTTTAATTTTTACCAAACAGGGCCTTAATATTTCATTTAATACCATCAAATACTAAAATTTTATGTTACACCCCAAGATTATATTTTAAATAGTATTTTGATGGAAAATATGTGGTTAAAAATAAAGAAAGATTTTAAACAAATAGTGTTTTGATGGAAAATATGTGGTTAAAAATAAGATTTTTTTTTAAAATTTACGAGTATTATTATTTTATTAAAAAATGTGTGATTAAAAATAAAAAAAAGAAAAATATATTTTAAAAATAATGAAACCGTTTAATATTTACTTTAATAGCATCAAGTACTAAACTGTTCTATTTGCCCCGAAGAATACGTTTTGATGGAAAATACGTGCATAAAAATAACGAATTATTTTTGAATTTGTGTGTAATATTATTTTATTGTATAACGTGTAATTGAAAATATGATATAGAAAAATATATTTTAGTACGATGAATATCAAACACGCAAATCTATGATTTCAACATAATCATGCCAAAACACTGTTGTTGGCCCCTTCGTCACATGTACTAACAGGCGCTCTGTCATTTTTTCTCTCTAAATTATAAGTTAGTTTCGGGCTCAGGATTTTTCGTTTAACTAATTTTGTGAAATTGAAGAAAAATTCCAAATCCCTCAAGCTGCTGCTTTTAGTTTTATATTTTTGGGAAATAAAGCTTTGATTTTTCAGTTGATAAGGAAAGAGGTTTGAATCTGCACTTGACCCTGAATTCTGCAGTTTTTCTGCTTATTGTTTTTTTTTTTTTTTTGGTGTTTTGAGCAAGTAAGTCGACTTTGATTTTAAATAATGTGTGTTTTTGGGGAAGATATGTGTTTATATTGAAAAAAAGAAGAAGCAATTGTATTGGTAATTGAGTTGTTTGTCGGGCGTCCAAAATTGAGATCTAGCTCGGACTTCACAGTACGTATTTTTCTCGAATTCGTCAGGTAAATTTATTTATTTATTTTTTACTTTTTAACATTTATGTACTTTTTTTACGTATTTATGCTTACACGTATGTTTGTTTATTCCTGAAGCAACTATTTGTAAAGCTAATTTTTGTGATCTGGACACTACATGTTATGTGTTCTTTCACATTTAATAGATATGCGTGTCCCAAAAAGAAATGAAAATTGTATACGTATGCTTGCTGTTAACTGTAAGAAAGTTGAACTTTTCTTAAATCGATTGACTTAATAATTGTAAATTTGTGTTTTTCCTTGTATGGCACTGACAATTTGCTGTGTGAGAGCTAATTTCTGTTTATTGGATGAGGTTCAGAGATCAGATTTCAAAACACTGAAGTGAGATCTGCCGGAATTTAGTACTAACTGGAATTTGAGTCTCTGAACAAATGGGGTTTGACTTGGGAACTATGCTACAAAAGATTGACATCTTATCGAACACTGACAACTCTTCAGTGGTTGCCATTAACTTATTTGTTGCACTCATTTGTGCATGTATCGTAATCGGTCACCTCTTGGAGGGAAATCGCTGGATGAATGAATCCATCACGCCCCTTATACTTGTAAGTATATATGAGTGCATATGGTTAATTAAGTGTTTACATTATTCGGGCGTGTTTCTGTGTATTTATGTAATTGTTTGTGATTTAAATGACAGGGTGTATGCACTGGAGTAGTGATTCTACTAATAAGTGGAGGAAAAAAGTCACGTCTTTTGATCTTCAGCGAAGATCTTTTCTTCATTTATCTTCTTCCACCAATCATTTTTAATGCGGGGTATGTCAGGGTTTTCAAAATACAGTGTTAGTCTTTTGTTTTTATAATTTTACTTTTACTTTGGATATTACATTCAAGTTCATTTGCATTGCAAGATATACAAGAATTCATTCTTAGATGCGGCCAAGTACTTGATTTCACTTCTTTTATTCTCAAAATTCAGTTTTGCTGCAAAATTGTGCATAGTGTGATTTTCAGTAGAAATTGAGAGTTAGCTTAAGAGGTGAAAATTTCAACTCCAGTATGGAAAATGACTAGTTATTGTAATGTAGGAACCATAAAACTATGAAGAAAAGACATTCAGAAAAAAAAAAAAAAAATAGTGAAGGAAAGTTAAATTCTTTTTAGGCCTCACTAACGAAGTGTACCTATCTGCTAAACACTCTTCTTGCATGCTTACTCAATTTAACAAATAGAAGAGCATTTAACTTTTTAAGGGGTCTGCGTTAACAATAGCCCACAAGGTTAACTATTCTATACCTTCTAATCTTTCTTCTTTTTGTTGAATTTAAGAAATTATGAAGTAAATACAAGACAAATAATGGAATTTTGAAGAGATTGACACTCGAATTATGATTTGCACTGTTGTCCCTCAGCAAATGTTGTTACTTAGAGAGCATTTACTATGTTTTTATAGGATGAGTACGAGTATTCCTACTTTTGTTACCCTTTAGTTACTCCAAACAGTAATGTGAACCTTCGTGAGCTGCCCCCCCCCACCCCCACGTGCAGACCTTCTGAATAGAGCGTATGTTAATTTAATGATATAGAATGACTACTACCTATGTTAGTAAATTGTAATGGTTTGCACAGGTTATATTCAGTACTAATCTCTTGACTTACACTCTTCATCAGGTTCCAGGTCAAAAAGAAACAATTCTTTCGCAATTTCTCAACTATAATGCTGTTTGGAGCAGTTGGTACTTTGATATCATTCGTCGTTATATCGTTGGGTATGCATATTTTACCTATTCTTGTATATCTAGTCTAAACATAATCTGTTATATCTAATAAGGAAGCATTAATGCCTCTCTCTCTTTCAGATCTTTATGGAAAGAACCAAACAGATTCAACAATAATTGAAAAAAAAAAAAGTCTTCTTAGCCAGCTGATGCAAACCTTTTAATGAGTATTGATTCTAAATTTTCTAATTTGTCACGTGTAAGAAGTTATCTAATTTATTACTGGGAACCACCTCATCTATAAGCTTAAAACCCTTAAAAAGGAGGGCCATGTATATATTTAAATATAATCATCAACATGCTTCCTTACTTGCAGTTAGACTCATTTTTTCATCAAAGACATGTTACATGCAACAGTTTCACAAATGGGTGCCGGCAAGATGTATCTTTTGTATCTCTACCATATTAACCTACAAACCTATATTCTTTACCTATGGGCTTTGATATGCTATGCTATGATTTTACATGTCATCAAACCTTTTAAGAAAAACTGTGCTCAATCATAGGGGAAAACAGCGCGTAGGAAAAGCTTACTGTTGCTTCAATGTACATCTCAGCGTTTGAGTTGCAAATGAACTCTAGTTCCTCTTGTAGACCCTAATTCTAGCATCTAAATAGCCCGTTTCTCATAACCTAATTAAGCTATTCTTTTCTTTTGAATTTTGGAGAAAGAAGTTCTGGTGCAGGACAAGGGACAATTGTATATTTGTCCCTTGCTTGTCTTGAACGACGTTGATTTTGCAGATCAGAAGGGAAATTTTGAAAAGCGAAAGAATTAAAGAATTAAAAGAGAGAGAGAAGGGAACAATTGTCTTCGATTTTTTTTGAGTTCTGAATAATTCTATATACTTATTTGTCATTCATTTCATCTGTTAGAACGTGAATGATAGTGCTGTTGCCTATGTCTTCAAAACTCTGTGACAGGTGCTATTGGACTTCTCCGGCCAATGGATATTGATCTGGAAATTGGAGATTATCTTGGTACTATACACGCACGCACACTGTGTATCCTAACATTTTTGTCGTTGTTCCTAACTGAACTCACCTGTCTTCAGCACTTGGAGCAATTTTCGCTGCAACAGATTCAGTTTGCACCTTACAGGTAAATTTTGCCACATAATTCTGTTGTAATCATAACTGAAAATCTTGCTTCACTGCCTGATGCATTATATCTGGTGCTACAGGTGCTAAATCAGGATGAGACACCTTTATTGTACAGTCTAGTCTTCGGGGAAGGAGTTGTAAATGATGCGACATCCGTGGTCCTCTTCAATGCAGTACAGAACTTTGATCTGACTAATATAAACACAACTATAGCTTTGGAGCTAGTTGGAAATTTTTTGTATTTGTTCATCACAAGCACCATATTGGGAGTTGTCGTGAGTATTAGTTCATCCCCCCCCCCCTCCTTTTTCTCTCCTTCTCTCCCATTTTCTCGGGGAGGCTTGTTGTGAGTTTAAGCTTCTCAATTCTTCTGAACTGTGTAATTTGTCACATTTTTCATCTGCTGCAGGCTGGATTGCTTAGTGCATATGTCATAAAGAAGCTCTACTTCGGAAGGTTTGTGAGGATATCCATACATGTAATTTTGATCTCAGCCTCAATTAAGTTGAAGTTGGTACTTGTTATTTTCTTTTCTCATCAAATTTAAGTTTGTACAACAGTACAAGAGTTCAAAAAAGTTCTTAGGTCTTGTAATCTTTCAACAAAATTGTCAAGTTTTTGTGCACCAGATATGTGGATTTTTATTTTCGATAGAATATGTTCAAGTCAGATATGGGTTTTTAGGCCAACTTATCTGAACCTGAATGGGGTCAGATTTGTGCATATTCATATAACCACTCTACCACATAATGAATTTAAAAATTGCAGGAGGTTTTCGTTAATGTTTTGATTGATTGACCTGATATGTTAAGAGAAACCATTTGTTAAGGTAAAGGCTGATTCTGCACCAGTATTGTTCTCTAATTTCTATGACTTATTTTTTTGATAAACTACAGGCATTCCACAGATCGCGAGGTTGCCATTATGATGCTTTTGGCATATCTTTCATACATGCTATCCGAAGTAAGTATTCTAGACAACTTTTAAGGAGATTATAGAACTTGGCATTCTTCTTTGACAACTTGCAAGAAGCTTTTACCAAGTGTAACAAATGAACCTTTTCTTTCTGCCTGATACGTTGTGCAGTTATTTAATTTAAGTGCTATCCTCACCGTGTTCTTCTGCGGGATTGTGATGTCACACTACACCTGGCATAATGTCACTGAGAAGTCAAGAATCACGACCAAGTATGGCGTTACCTTATCTTAACGTAAAACTTTTAGAATACGATGTTGCTTATGACACTTCCCAAACCCCCAAGTTACATACTAATTGACGTTTCTTATTGATTTGTATCTTCAACTATCTGCAGGCACACCTTTGCCACATTGTCATTTGTTGCTGAAATATTCATATTTCTTTATGTTGGCATGGATGCTCTGGACATTGAGAAGTGGCATTTCGTAAGTAGCAGGTATGCTCCTCCTTCTAGAGGCTCTGCTGTGCTTTGCTTATAGATTCTAATTGCAAATAAATTGTTCTATAAATAAAGGGTATCTACTTTTCTTTGGATGTAGTGAAATTGGCCCAATACAAGAAGGGATTTTGAGTACTATTTGGTTAGAATTATTAACTATTTTGTTTATTGTCAGCCCGCAGACGTCAATTTCTGTCAGTGGAGTTCTATTGGGATTGGTTTTGGTTGGACGAGCAGCCTTCATTTTTCCTCTATCGTTCCTGTCTAACTTGACCAAGAAGTCTCCACATGAGAAAATCGACTTTAAGAAGCAAGTACGAGCTCAAAAATTATCATTTCAATTGTACAACACCCTTCATTTGTTCGGGCTATCTAACAATGCTCCCATTTGTGACTGGCAGATTACAATATGGTGGGCTGGTCTTATGCGAGGCGCTGTTTCGATGGCGCTTGCTTATAAACAGGTAAGGTATTAGCTACGCCTATTTCAATGAAATAGGATGGTTTTCGCCATCTTTATCAGCGCTGAAAGTGCATTCACAATATTTTGAGCAGTATGGAATTTATCAACACTTATGTCGCCTAAAACTGGAAGTACGAAAATGAATAAAGAAAATATACATAGGTGTTGACCGACACGAGAACAAATATTTGAAGTGTAAAAAGAATCGGATCAAACTTTCTGTTTTGGTTCTGTCTCAACTATTTGGTCCTTTTTATAGAATTTTTATTGGTACTCAGTTTGGTTTGATCCAGTTCATTTCTCATTTGAACAGAGCCGTCTCTTTTGAATTGTTTATTAAAAATATCTGCTACTGAAAATAATTTTAACCATCAAGGATTTGTATTAAATAGCAATGAAGTAAATAATAACAAATCATTAATTAATCCTAATTATCAAAATATTATGTTCAAGCCCTTTTACCCTTCTTCAAGATTCACGAACAAATCTATGACCTTTGCATGGCTTGATATTACTGTTCTTGTGGCGTGTTACAGCAAAGAATAAAGGGATGATTAGTTTGTATTGCATAATGTAGGAATCATCGAGCTAATTTTGAAATTCATTCGTGCAGTTTACAAGTTTGGGACACACCAATCTACGTGAGAATGCTATCATGATTACCAGTACCATAACAGTTGTTCTTTTTAGCACTGTGGTAAGACATCTCAAGCTTCTAAAAACTGCTTGGTAGGATATGCAATTGGGTCAGCATGTGGGAAGAGTTAAGTCTCTTAAGAAAAGGATAGGAAGAAAATCAACATTAAAATAGTGGGACTTTTCTATTTGTAAAATTTCACATATTGCAATCCAAAATGTTTCGACTACCTCGTCTAAGGCATGATACATGCACAATTTTAAAATTGGTAGCGCCAAGACTTGAAGACCTTTGCATGCTCAATAATCTAATTAAAGGAATTTAGCCCCGTTTGGTTTTGATAAAAAATAGATTTTTAATGGATTTTGATAAAAATTGATGAAATATGTGGTTGACAAATTGATAAAAGTTGTGAATTCCAGAAAATGTGTGGTTGAAATGAGTTCGTTGAAAAAATAGTTTTAAGAAATGGGGAGCCAAACAAGGGCTTATTCTCTCTCTGACATTGTAAACTTTTTAGATGACATGGTTCAAGGTATAAGAAAGACTTGTACTTCACTTATTGTCATAGGATATGAACATTTGGCCTTTACTGTCCATGCAGGTGTTTGGCTTGATAACTAAACCTTTGGTGAGGTTCTTACAGCCTTCATCAAAACCATTACCCAGAATGATTTCATCGGAGCCAATTACCCCACCTTCCATCACAGTGCCACTTATTGGCGATGAGCAGGATTCCTTGACCGATCTATATGGACAAAACATAACAAACGGACAGGCTTCAGAAGGTAGTAGAGTTGGCCAAAAAGTGCCCCGTCCAAACAGTTTACGGATGCTCTTAACAAGACCTTCTCGTACTGTCCATTATTATTGGAGAAAATTCGATGATTCTTTCATGCGCCCCGTTTTTGGTGGTCGTGGTTTTGTTCCTTTCGTTCCAGGCTCACCAATCGAAAGTAGCCTGAATCGTTTCCCAGAAGAACTCGAAAAAGCTGCTAGAACACTGAATTAGATCATTAGCCCCGGTGTACATAATCAAATTTTGGCTTTCATTTGTTTCTATCCGTGCTTAATTTTGTCGCGCTTTCGAAATCCTTATTTTTGAGAAAATAGGATTCAGTTTACTTCAATTATTTCTTATGAAATCAAGCTTTTTGATAACTCATTTTTTAGGCACGAGTCCGCACACTTAATGCAGAATTGGAAAAAATGGATGTTTGGTGGGGATTAAAATTAGATTTTTAATAGATTGTAATATAAGTTTTTAAAATGTATAGTTGAAAAGCTGTGGGACCTCTAAAAAAGGTGGTTAATATTGATTGTTTGACTTTGACTCCGATTAAAATCTGATTTTAATTTGAAACAAATAGGGCCTAAATAGTCTTTAGATTCTCATTTTGTCATCTTTTTCTTGCTCATTAGGCTTGCGTTTTCAACAATCTTAAAATAGAAAATTGAATGAATTTAAAATTCAAAACTGAAACACTAACCAAATGGAGTAAATGTAGTTTTCTTTACATTGATGTTGAAGATTTCTATCATTGAAGTTCAAGTACAAAAGGGCATCGTAATCCACCAATCGGTACACGGTACATTTCTAAATAGTTACACCAACACCTGCACATGCTCCTGCTCTATGCACGTAACAAGAATCCAACAATCAGACTGATAAGTGCAACCATGCAAACGAACAAGGGGGGAAAACCAACTTGAACTTTTCTTGCACCAGTCTTTCTCCTCAACATTACCTATAAAGACCAGGCGTTATAAAGAGATTTAAGTGATGACGTTGTATTAAAGCCCCGTGTAGATTAATCTACAGCTAAGCTTAAAAAAGTAAGTTTTAAATAACATTTTTTTTTTATAACCTTGGTTGTTCGGGCCAGTTTGCCCGCACCTCAACTAATTTCACGGGACCCTGAAGTTTACAACCGGTACTCACCTCAGTGGTCCTAAGGAGACTCAAACTGGTGACCATTGGGGAGCAAACCCAAGATCTGATCAATTGAGCAACCTCTCAGAGTTAAGTTTTAAATAACTTTTCATCGTTAGACTTATCTAAACATGTTACTTTTTTCTTGCATATTCAAGAAAAATTTTAAGTTCTTCATAATTTGAAGTCAAAATCATGTATTAATTTTAAGTTTTTAACCACACGCTCATAGTGACCACCTACACATTTCGTGGGATCCATTACTCCTTTTTCGTTATAATCTCATTATAATTTTTTTTTCCATCAAGCAAAACAAAATAAAATTACTTGTTAGCAATTGAAAACTTTGACCAATACAAAAATAATTTATTTTAAAGCTTACTGTTTATTTATAACCAAACATTTTTAAGAGCAGTCAATTGGATCAATGACCTAAAGCAATATGTCTTGATCTGTGTTGTGCCCTAATGTAGTTCACAACGGAAATGTAGTATATAAAAGTATATTATCCTCCAAAAGAAATGAATATTAAGGAATCTCTCATATATACCCATTCGAGAAAGTAGAGAGAGCAATCAAGGGAAAATAGCACGAGGTTATCCGATTATAATAAAAGAAAAGGTGAAAATACGATAGAGTAGTGAAGTCACTAACCAACTCTTGCTTTAATATTTCCTTCTCCTGAATGGTGCTGCTCTTTTCTTCTTTTAGATTCGAGATGGTATCTTGGGCCTGAAAAGATTGTCACGGATATCAAAATTTTTGTCATCGCCATAATATTATTTGCATATACTTCCCAAGATTGAAATATATGCATCTCCAAAATTGCCTCGCATCTCCAAATTTTGATATGGCAAGGTAAAGAAACTGACCTCAATAAGTTTGGAATCCAAGGCAGTTATTTTTGATTTCAGCTCCTCAATATCATTTGTGAATTTCAACTTTGTTCCTTCCACATCCTTCACTTGTCTTGATTCCTCGTACTTGTCTGGCTTGAAATCTTTGTCCTTTTCAGGTTTGAGCTTATCGTTATTAGCAGGGACAGATTTCACATTTTCCACAACATTGGGCAATCTATCCTCTTCTGTGCTTGCGATAATCTTGGCATCCTCAATGTTCTTAAAAAGCTGCATAAAAGAGAGGGTACTTTACAATTGAATCAGCTCAATAGGGGGAAGATTCTACAATATGATCAGAGATATTCTATAAAGAAAACAGTCCATGAGTTCAGACTGTGGAATGGGAGTTTGACTACCACTTATTCTGAGTTTCACAAACATGAATAAAAACTAGTGATGGGATGTGAAAATGTGAAATAGAGCTGCATGTCGCACAACCAATAGCACAATGTTATATAGTGAAACAATTAACAAGGAATTTTCATCAAATATATATGGCAAGACAAGCAGTGAAATCGTCCTGTATGTTGGCACTTGATATCAATCACAAAATGCTAGAGCAAAAAAATCATGTTAACGTCTCTCACCGTCTGTGAAGGGGGTAAATTTTCAACTCTGCTCTGCAATTTATCTTTCGGTACTGAAGTGTCATTAGTTGGTTCATGATTCAAAATTCCATTAACAGGCAGCAACATGGGAGAATGGGGTGGGCAAGTGAGAAAAACCCTAAGCTTGGTCTCTTCAATATATTTATCACCGTCTTTTGCAAACTGCCACAAGAAGAATATTATTAAAATACTAAGGGCAATCCACAGAAACTATTCCGAAATGAGTTGTGAAACACAAGATAAATGGCAGATATTTATTGAAAAATCACTTTAGAGCAATCGTACCATGCCAGATGTAATTTCCTCTTCTGTTGTGCCATATGGAACAATCGTATGCTGAATCAGGAATTTATCCTTGCATTGCATATCATCAGGAGCAGATTTTTGTGCTTGCATGGTAACTACATCACCAAGAAGGTAAATGTTAGGAAAGTTTGAAATCCTAAGGATCATACCACAAATAGTCAAAGAAGCTGTTAAGCTACATGCTAAACATGTGATTTTAATTGCCAAAACGTCGGAGGTTGATAACCCGTCGACACCAATACTGGAATTTGCAGAAATATATATGGTTCTTAGTTTGCCCATGACACGTGATTAATGATGATAATGCATCACAAAATAATTGATAAAAATCAGCTTTTGAAACTTATTTTCCAAGTGTCGTAAAGAAACTACATTAAACATAATTATTTACTGAGACATAACATGAAATTGTAAAGTATACAACAAGGTAACACTCATATACCAGTAAAATCACATGTTAAATTTGGCTTGATTATGCCTATATTAGGGCGCACGCAATACTTCTTGGGTGACGTAGTCTTCACCTGCCAAATAAATTATATTAGCCAATTCAACAGTCTCTCTAAAGAGAAGAGATCAAGTTAAATTCACTTAGTTACTTTATAAATTTCTGTAAACGAAAGAAGGAAAGTTTTCTGATCAGGCACTAGACAGACTTTAAATCCTTTTTGGAGAAATTACATCATCATAGTGTACAACAAGATCGAAGTTACTTACCTTGAAAGCTACATATTGATCACAGAGATTGGTAAGGTGAACAGAGCACGTACTCTGTTTCTTAACCTCAACTAAAGAAGGAGAAGGGAAATGTGAGACTTGCGCCATTGCAGTTATAAATTAAACAGATTACAATGATTAATCATTTAAACAGCACGTATTTTACATAGTTATTACATTCATTAATAATTTAAACAATGTGATTATGTGATGAAATTGATGAAGAGAGGAAGCAAAAGTAGATAATAAAGCTGTTCCCTGGTTTCTCAAACAAGAAGAAGAAAGATAAAGAATAAGTAATGTGGACTGAAAAAAACCCAATCACTAAATTTACAGACGGAGGCAAGAGATCTTTTTCAATATCTGACTAAGGACAGAACCAAATTTGGGAAAAGAACTAGTATACTTCTCAAAATAGCACAGTTAGATAGCTACCATGAGCATTTATTACCTTTAGAAAGGTAAGATAAAAAAGGATGTGGGAAATTATGGTATTGAAGAGCAGAAGAGCAAGTAGCAGGTGGAAACTACAACCCTAAAAGAAATTTGTGAAATGTATTAACAGGGCTGTGTTCCTCTAGATGAGTGCTTCAAAATTAAACTTATTCACATCCCCACAAAAGAACATGATTCTGTCATATATCCTACCACAGCTAAAATAACTATAAAAATTCACCTCCATAAAGTTTTCCACTTAAGATCACACAACTTATAGACCTCGTATGACCAGACCAGTTAGAACTTGGGGCGCTGTGCAATGACAAGAGTCCTGAGCCATGACACTTAATAGCTATCATCTGAAGGCATGTATTTCACAATCATTCCTAGGTATCCATTAACACAGTCAAGGTGACTTAAAATGGTACTATCCTAGTGCCCTTGAATTCCAGGATCCATGCTTACAGCATGGAATTGGGGCATTGTCATTGAAGTTAACAAATTTTCTATTTGAATCCGAATGCAAATGCTCTAATTTCCAGTCAGAAGATTCTACCCCGAGCCACCCAACACGGTTTAAATCTATTCAAGGCAATGCAGCTACCGAACTGAGACAACTTAAAAGGGGCTTTTGTTTCTAGATAGAATTCTTTTAAGAATACAATCAATGAAAGTATAGTGATATCATTAAATGTATGGCATACACCTAGATTTGGATGCAACATGATACATGTATTAACATAACTGAAGGCCAAAAACCATAAAATGATACACGTATCCAAATCAATCAAAGCAAGATAACTCCAAAATCTCACTTACATATAAAATTGAGTTCACGGGGATGAATGTCAACTAGACGGCCAGTCATGATTCTTCTAGCCTGAGATAGTGAACCAAAAAAAAAAAAAATCAAGGCACCACCAACTTTAAAATAAAATATAATGAATCGACAAGAACAACCATGATTGCCATATTTTCTCAACTATTTAGAGGCATATAGTTGAAATAAGTACGGGTAACAAGATATAAATTGAAACTAAAAGTAACAAAAACACACTGGAAAATGCAATTTCCACGTCTATTTTCACATCACAATTTCTTGCACAACTTTGGATAATTTAAAAGCAGCTTTTACCCTACCAAAACTAATGCACATCGCGCAGCAGTATTTGTGCCTTGTCTCAAATAGAATCGGATTTATCAATCTCCATTATCATGTCGACCCACAGGAAGTGTTCGCAACCTATTCTCAATCAACTACTTTATCACCAGGAATCCCCCTCAAGCACTATCAGTTTTGGCTTATTTCTAGAATCCTAGGGCCATGCTAGTGCTGAAATGATGCTTCGCCTCAGAATCAGAACCTAAAATGAATCTTTTCGAGCAACGTGACATCCCGCCAAAACAACGTACAACGACTTATGAACGATGTACAAAACAACATGGCCAGCGTAATTAAGCAACACTACATGAACCTATTAACTTACACACACGTACATACACATATAAAGAGATACAGAAAAAAAAACTTACTGGAATTGAGATATTTTCTGAACCTTGGCTAAATGATTTTGGTTGGAAAAAAAAGTAGAGAGAGAAAGTAAGTGAACTGAAAAAATAAAAAAAACCAAACAAACAAACAAAAAGTAGGCACTATATAGCAATGGAAGCCATGGCCGTGGAGTAAAATTTAAGCGACAGTGCTGCGTGAGAGAGAGAGAAGGGAGGAGATGGTGGGATCAGATTACCTGCAGTAGAAAACACTGAAGTTTGTACAGTGGCTCTGAAATCTATGTTCCAGCGGATGTAACAATGTTGTTTAATTATAAGTAATTTATTTTGCAGTGTATTTTTTTAGGGATAATGGCAGCAAAAACCTCACACCTTTAAAATACTGACAGATTTTTCTCAAACTTTTGATTTATTGCAGCCATTGCCCTAACCTTTTATTGCAGGTGAGACCCTTTTGAATGATTTCAATCCAAAATACCGTCAATTGAATACAAAATTGATTTTGACCACATTTTAATCAATTTTAAAACGACAAAATAGTAACTATCTATTAATTATATTAACTGATTAAATAATAAACAAAAAAATAAAAGAAATAATAATAATAATAATAAAAGTCAACCCCACCCCAATCAAACCCCAAACCAAAACCACCTCCTCTGTTGCCACCTTCCTCAGGGATGGGCATTTCTTTCCCTGTTAACAACTTCTTCATATGTTGGAGTTATAATGTTGTTTATGAGTATTGTTAGATTATGTCCATCAAGGGTATTAACTTGTGCGACATAACCAGTCAGAACTTCGACTAGAGAAATTTTATGAGAGGCGAATATATCATTGTCATCCCTATTGGATTCACCATGTTGTCAGGTACTTGAAATTTTTATTTATATATATCAATTTTGTCTACAAAATCATTGTCGGAGAAGAGAACGGGAGAATTGCAGCAGGTGATTTTGGTTTAGGGTTTTGTTCGGGGTGGGATTGACTTTTCTTTTCTTTTCTTTTTTATTTATTTTCTTTTTGTTTATTATTTAATGCGACTAATAGATATTTACCGTTTTGCTATTTTAAAATTGATTAAAAATGTGGTCGAAATCAATTTTTTTGGTTAGCTGACGCTATTTTGGATGGAAACCGTTCAAAAGGGTCTCACCTGCAATGTTTCAAAAGGTTAGGGCTGGTAGCTGCAACAAATCAAATGTTTGGAGAAAGTCTGTTAATATGTTAAATGTTTGAGGTTTTTGCTGCAATTATGCCTTTTTTACGAGAGGAAAGTGGACTGTGTGCAGTAACAATGAAATAATTTTCTTGTAAAAATAAAATTTTAAATTATTTTTTAGGCATTTTAAATATAGAATTTCATATAATCGAGTTTACCCATCAGTAAAATAACTTTTAGGGATTGTGTTATGTTGATAAAAGTTGATGAATCCATAAAATCGCGAGCTTGCAGTCGGCAGTTCTATACTATTATTTCATGAAGGACTATGGTCACATTTTTCTAAGTTTTGTTTTCGAATTTCCATAATGAAATAGCAAAAAATTGGGTTCATATTTTAATCCCACAAAAAGAGACTATGTCCAATATTAAAAATCAATTTTTCAATAAATTTTAATAAAATTTGATAAATTGTGTGGTTTAAAAGTTGATAAAAATGACGTTTTTTCTTAAAATTGGTGCTAGAGCACCAATCTAAGTGGTTATACTTGATTGATGCAATTAAGCCATTGTTTTGAACCTCATTTTTGTATGAAATTTGTTTTGAAATGAATGTAATTAAAAAATAAGATGAAATTTTTGATTTATGTGTAAAATTATTTTATAAAAGAATGTGTGGTTAAAATGATTTTTGAAAAAACAAGTTATTGAAAAAATGGGGCCCAAACATAGCCTAAATAAATCATGTGTTATTGTTCTTAAATGAATATATCGTTTAGCCCCTGTTTAATGGTCATTATTGTGTAAAAATGATATTTTAAATAATATTTTTTTGAAGAATACGTGATTAAAAGGTATGAAAAGTTGAGTTTACATACAAAATATTTTATTGTATGAGAGCATCTTCAAGAGACTATTTAAATATGAGATGCTCTTTATTTTAAAGAGTCAACATTTAATTAAATGCATTAAAAAAATTTCAATTCTCAACATATGTAAGCAATAAAACAATCTAAACAAAAGTTAGTTAAAAACGTATGAGAAATAAATTGTTTTATTTTACAGGGAATCAAATGATGTCTTAAGTCTTAACTTAAAAGTCTATTTGAGCCCACATTTTTTATTTGCCCAAAATACATTTTGTAAAAGTATTTTTTTGAAGAATGTGTAGTTAAAAAATAAGAATTTTTTTTGAATTTGTATGTAATATTATTTTATTGAAAGAATGTTGTTGAAAATAAGATAGAAATATGTATTTTGAACAAGGGCTTAATGTCAATTAGTTGTCGACTAAATTGGTGCTCAACATTATTACTCAATTAAAGGCATGTTTAGGTCGGATTAAAATCTGATTTTAATCTAAGTCAAAGTCAAACAATTAATATCAACAACACATTTCAAAAACTTTTATCACAATCCATTTAAAATCTGATTTTAATCTACATCAAACACCCTCTAAATGTCGTGCACTAAGCCCCTATTTGGTTTAATTATTAATTTTGATTTAAATTTTTATTAACTTTTTAAGTGACACCAAACATGGACTAAATATATTTTGGTATTGGACAAAGCCCGTTCCAATTTTGAAAAGTACATTTATTTATCAAATTGGTTGCAAACTCATTGATGCAATGATGCAATCAAAATTCGCACATTGTGATTGTGCGAACTAAGATTTTAATGATGGCATGAGCTAGACCTTGAATAAAGTTTTGGCACCTAAAGTAAAGGTGTCGATGTATGACCTTGTTGCACCTTTCGATGCTCAAGTTTGTAATGATAAAGAAATATAGAAGTAGGGCCTTCAACTAAATAATGTAATGAACAATAATTACAGGTATCTACGGTACAAAGTGATGTAATTCCGGAATGATTTTAACATCCCTAAGGATTAGGACTCCTGGTAAGGTTAAAAGTCTTAGTCCTTGATTGGCAACTATTTATAGATTATTTAATTAGTCAAATTATTTTTTATTCACATATTTCTTGAAATTAATAAATATTACTAACTTATATATCACTTATTTTATTTACTTTTTAATCACACATTCCTTGTGATCCACTACTTGTAATCGATTAATTTTTTTTAATAAACATGCAGTTAGTCGAGTTGTGTTAAGACTAGGATAATATTGCCTTAGTAGGATTAGGGTATCATTGGAGGTCGTATTCTTGATATAGCCATGTTGTCATGTGTGAGTATGGTTGTTCCAAGCATCGGGCAACCGCGACCATGCTCAGTGTAATGACACACTTATGGAG
Source organism: Fraxinus sp. D2006-0159 (assembly GCA_903798375.1). Taxonomy (NCBI): domain Eukaryota; kingdom Viridiplantae; phylum Streptophyta; class Magnoliopsida; order Lamiales; family Oleaceae; genus Fraxinus; species Fraxinus sp. D2006-0159. Next base: position 3,910 of record CAIGRQ010201331.1, on the reverse strand, counting down.
AGCACTAGACGATGACCTCAGGACAAGCGGTTGAGAAGGTCGAAGTGTATGGACCCTATGGTTGAGTTTGAGTATAACCAAACATAAGTTATTAATTTTATTAATTCGTAGTTTGGCAAAATTTATAAACATTTAGATCATCACTGATTTTTAATTATTTATAAATTTAATCGTTCTTAAATTATTTTCGAATGAAGGCTTATATGTAGATAGGACAAAATTGTCCAGAACTTAAATGAACTAAGAGCTAACTGAAGCAAATTGCACTGTATTCACCGTAGAGGATATTGGCTCTGGCCGGCGGTGTGGTAGTTCCCTGCGAAGCGGTTGTACCAAAAAGTAGATGCACCTGCTTTGAATCTAAGGCCGCGTTTGCGAATCTTCCTATTTCTTTTTCATTGCTTTTCTTTTGAAGCAAGTTGTTCCCATGGGCAAAACCCGCACGAACCACACACGGGCTGGGCCCCGCCACGACCGACAAAAAAGCTTGGACACGTTGGACACTGAGCTTGGCCGGTCAGTTTAACATCGCTAACCATGCCACTTTTTACATTTTCTCGCTATTCACCTTTTTGTCCTAAATCTAGAATTATTTTTATTTTATTAAGGTTTATTTATTATTTTTAAATTATTCATGTCTTTGTAAATTATTTATATTATAAAAATTACATATTTTATTTGTTACACTAAGTTTACGAAATCTATGGGGGTACCGACATGATACTTCACTATAGGCATTTCTGGTAGGAAGATATGTTCGTCGCTATGTTGGGCGAGGGTCATGGTCCATTTGTCTTTGTTTTTGTTTTTGTCTTTGCCTTTGCCATTGCCATTTTTGTCGTCTTTCGATCCTCACGAAACATCGGGCGAACGCCCAACTTCCAATCATGTTGGCTGAAGCACACTTCTGTATTTAAAGAAGGGTGTGTTTGATGAAGAAACGACTTTTCGAGTTCTAGAAATTAACATATGATCCTTAAAGGCGAGAAAAAATCTTTTAGAATCAAATCCTCCTAGGAAAACCAAATGCATAAGAAAACCTATTCATGGAAGAACCCTACCATAACCAACAAAGGAGGCAGACAGCTAATGGGGGGACAACGCGTGGAGTTATTGCTACACTAACTCGTAAGTAAAGATAAAGATATGAAATTCTTCAAACTCGAGCCAAATTTATGCTTACTCTTCTCTTCCACATTTAAACTCCCATTATTACTTTGTATCGATAGTTGACTTGATTGTCTGAGTACCAATAATGTCGATCCTTTTTCGGCTCGATGATTTTGGTGATAATGGTTTCAATACTAGTGTGCAACAAATAGGTCGATGGAAGCATGATTGGAGATTTGCTGACAGCGAAGTACTAGAAAATATCGAGCTCAAAAATAATAATTTTATTTATTTATTTTTTGTGATGTAGAACTAACGCTTCATGTCAAGTCTTTGCCAAATAAAAGTTTAAAATTTTATAAATGACGATTTTAACTATCTTTTTATTTTAAATAGATCAACGCATTTACCAATTCTAAGTCAACTCCCCAAACCCCAACCTGCATTATAAATCAATGTTGTTTTTTGTTCAAAATCATTATACTCATATTGGGATATTGGGCCTCTTATATGAATGTATTGATGAAGGAATTATTGAAAGCAATTTGGTTTGTCCACGCGTATGCATGGCTCGTTTATTCACAAACTGAAGCAAAATTGCTTGAGCGCATGGCTCGTTTCTGCAGAAACTAAATCAAAATCGCCTAGCGCATGGCTTATGCCCATGTGTGCGCACGAGGCTAAAAAAAGTCATTAAGGCTGATTTTCTGGCAACTTTTTATGGAAATATTCAACTTTTCACGTAAGAATGACACGATTTTGATTTTTGTGGATGATGAATTGAAATCTATGATAGGTGATAGATTTCAATTAGAAATATATTAAATCATCAATTGAAAATCATTACATAGTGACTTTTGATCCAATTCATTTACATATTCAAACTTTTTAAATGTACTTCAAAATTGGAAGAAAAACACGTGTTTTAAGTGTTTTCTTCTTCAAATCTTGTTCAATCCTGTAAATCATTTGTCGTGAAACACTATAATCAATTTTTTAGGGAGCAAATATGGTTTGAGGACAACGATTATGCATTCAAGCTTATTTCCATATTTGGTTCTTGCTTCATTATTATCTTTTTGTTCTCTTCTTCGTTCTTTCTCTATATTTATTCCAACAATCAAACATGTCCGGATATAACTGTAGTCGTTTTCATTGAATATAAGCATGTGTGCCTCAGTGTCTTGCTTCGACTTATATTTATGAATTTTCATTTTTAGATGCAAATTCATGTGACATCTACATTGAGATCGGCATGATTCACCTCTAGGGCCGGGCAAACCGTGTCTAGGTTAAACTTATGTGACTGTCAAGATGATCGTAATTGACATTATAAAGCTCTACATCTACTTTGTATTTATCCCAACTTTCACGCCTTATACAAAGTGCATGTTTGGATTTAGTTAACTTGTAAGTAGAAAAAAAGAAAGGGTGAAAATTTTGAGAGTCTCACAAAATTAGTAGGTAATATGTGTAGTTATAGTGGGACAAACAAAATGTGTAATGAAAATTTAAGTTTGACCAATTTAAATTTTAAGCTTCCTTTGGATACAAATTTTATAAATAATTTATAAATTCAATAAAATCAAATATTAATTTTTACCTTACATTCATAACTTATTCTCTTATTATTATTCACGCATATCATGGGACTACTACTATAAATCATTTATAAATTTTCCAAAAAAGACTAAGCCAATCAAGAAATGCAAAAACACCCCAAATTTAGCAGCCAGCACACAAAACACCATCATAAAACCTCACGAATCCATGAATATTCAAACACGTCACGCTCCTCTTCCTCGTTCAATCTCACTCTCACTCCCAATTTTCAGATCCATTTTTATCTTTGATTAATTGATTCCATAAAAATGGCCTCTGTAACTGCTTCATCTGTTTCCATCCCCTCTCTATTTCTCAAGCAAACCAGTTTACATTCTTTGAGAGCTCTAGGCATTAACCAGTTTTTTCGCTATTGTTTTAATGGTTAAAAATTGAATCTTTCCACGTGGGTTGTTAAGATTTGGGGTTCCATCTTAAAAGGTCAACCTTGTTAAGAAGAGTAGTCCAAGATCTTTATTAATTGGTCTGTGTCAACATCATTTATCGATGTGGGATATATATCCCTTAGCGCGCCCCCGCAAGATGGTGGCTCATTTGAGCAGACCAATCTTGAAATCCACGTGCTCATTTTTAGAGTCTTAACGGGATCGAATCGCTCGTTGGAGCATAATGGACTCTGATACCATGTTAAGATTTGGAGTTCCATCTTAAATGTCGACCTTATTAAGAGGAATAACTTAAACCCTTATAAATTGGTTTATATTTTCATCTTTATTCGATGTGGAATTTTATCCCTTAACATGCCACCGCAAGATGGTGGCTTGTTTGAGCAGACTGATCTTGAAATCCGTGTGCTCAATTTTTATGAGTCTTAATCGGATCGTATTGCTCGTTGGAGTTTAATGGTCTCTGATACCATGTTAAGATTTTGGGTTACATATTAAAAGGTCAACATTGGTAAGTGGAGTAGCTCAAGATCTTTATTAATTGGTCTGTGTCAACATTATTTATCGATGCGAGATTTCCATCTTAAAAGGTGTTCGTGAAAAACCCGCAAGCGTATGAGATCGTTGACAAGTAATAGAGTTGATGAGTCAAGAGTATCGTCTCACAGGGAATAAGACTTAATTCTAGTGTATTCGAAATATCTAAATTCGCAACAATAATAAGATATGATTGATTTGTATTTAACTATGTTCTAAACTACGAAAGCAATAAAATGGTGGGTTTTAAATCA
>CAIGRQ010201325.1:0-11285 GCA_903798375.1 Fraxinus sp. D2006-0159 | reverse complement strand
TTAATGTGCACCAAACACACTTGAAGTTTATAAGCGTTATGAATGAAAGAGAAATTTTGGAAGCCAAATCGAAGATTATAAACATTACTTAGCACTAAGTGTATGCAAAGATCAAATTAACACAAGCACGTAGAAAGAAAGAGGACATAAAGTTCACAAATGTGTGAACACAACTGAAGTGAGGATTCACCATAGTTCTGAAAGGATGGGTAACCAATTCAGGTCAATTTTGTCACCCAGGTGTGCAAGATACGCAGCGAAGAAAGGAAAAATCAAATAACATACTGTGAATTGCAGGATCAAGTTTTGCATTGTAGACTACTATGATGACGAAGGGGAAAAAGTGGGACCATAATTTGCAAAGTACTAAGTAGAATTATTTTAATGTGCACCAAACATACTTGAAGTTTATAAGCGTTATGAATGAAAGAGAAATTTTGGAAGCCAAATCGAAGATTATAAACATTACTTAGCACTAAGGGTATGCAAAGATCAAATTAACACAAGCACGTAGACAGAAAGAGGACATAAAGTTCACAAATGTGTGAACACAACTGAAGTGAGGATTCACCATAGTTCTGAAAGGATGGGTAACCAATTCAGGTCAATTTTGTCACCCAGGCGTGCAAGATACGCAGCGAAGAAAGGAAAAATCAAATAACATACTGTGAATTGCAGGATCAAGTTTTGCATTGTAGACTACTATGATGACGAAGGGGAAAAAGTGGGACCATAATTTGCAAAGTACTAAGTAGAATCCCTCTACAGCAAGCATATATACAGCCTAATTGACTGCAAGTTGAATTATATCTGACCCTCTTCATCATGAATCCAACTTCCTATATTTTGTAAAGTGAACCATCAACATTTATGTGTTACTGTTTTTTGTATTCTCAATATGTGTATCCTTTTGTTTCTTCTGCTAATGCTGCCAGATATTTACACTTCTTAGTTATACGTCCTTATAAATATGCCAGCATATAAGCACAAAAATTGTTGCAATTTATGCACTATGCTTTAATTAAATAAATGTCAAACATTGTTTTTTACCTGGTTAGCATAGCTGATTCCCATGTTTGCCCATGCACGTACGTAATTAGGCTTTAAATCAAGAGCCTGAGAAGCAAGTAATAAACTATGAAGTGGAAGTGCAATATATCATGAAGAGAAATCAGATACAATCGAATAGAATCCAACTCGGATGATCATGCATTGCAAAATCAATAAAAAACATTACTAGAAACATCACTCGAAACGTTAACAGTCAATAGAATCTCACTTTTTTCCCATGAAATGAATTCTTTGTGCCCTTTCACATTGCAAAGGAGTCCACATTATCTGAGTTGAGTAAAAATTAACATTTCCATTTTTGAAGAATTTTCCATTACTGGTGTTATGCATAATTCATCTACATAAACTTGGTTGGATTCAATGTGGGGAACTAGCAAATGAGTTTTAGGTGTCATCATTTATAGCTTTTCATCAGCGGGCTACCTATTTATCTACAAATAGCACAAGTTAGCGAGTGTTTCTGATGCATTTTGGCATGAATACATCCTGCCTGATCCAACGCAGTGACCCAATGTAAAGGGAAACAAAGGCAGAAGTGACGAGCATTTCACCTGTTGATAGGCCAAAATTGCATCAGCACTCTGAACACTATTAGCTTGGGTTGCACCAAGCTTATTCCAGAGTGAATAATCTTGTGGTTTGAGTTTTAAAGCTGCCTGGAAAGCCTCAATAGCTCTGTCATATTCTCTGGATAAGTTGTATAGGACTCCAAGTACTATGTGTACGTCAGCATCATCAGGTGATATTTTGGCTGCATCATTAAACAATCTAGCAACCTGCACGCCTCAAACCAAGCTGGGAATGAGCGATCAGTATTTCTAGTAGTTCAGCAAAGGAAAATAAATAAATATAATGCCAGTTAGTAAACAAACGATGATCATCGAAACAGATCCCAGATGTTAGCAGTTAATGGCAAGCTTTATCATTGTAATAGCAATCAATTAGATAATTTAGATTAGACCATAAACATAAATGACGTGATCAATCTACACAGATGGATGCCTGTGTTTGCACAAAAGAGTAGTCGGAAGGACCCGTACATCAGCATAATAGAGATTATCAGGCTGATCTGCAGATGTGATGGTCCCATACTTCGGGTGATGGCGTAGCCAACTGTACAGGTACTTCAATGCAGCTGCTTGTTCCAACTCTTGAGAATTTTACAAACACCAACAAACCAGTCAGCTTTCAATGATATTAAATAGACCATATACAATGGCAAAAAATAATTACTTCTGTGAGATCCAAAATAAACAGGAAAATCCATTATGTATAATATCTACACGCATGAAAAAGCTAGATACATAAATATGTGTGAGTACACACACTCATATAACCTATGATTACAGGCCTAAAGCTAGTCCAAAAATTAGGTGAACCATAGCAGATTTTCTTCTTCCGTGAACTGATGGAGTAACTACTAACCATTTGTATGACTCACGCCAAGAGCGAGAAGTACTTCCAAGTTTGTCGGATCAACCTCCTGTGCACGTATCATGGCTGCAATAGCCTGTGACATAACAGATTTCAATAAGAAATAGAGATTCTTACCATGCCCCCGAGTCTAAAATAGAATGACAATTCTCAGTGCACCATGAATGTAAATAAAAACTGGAGTTTCAATGGAACTACAATACCAGCAAGACTTTCATCTGAAATTATTATAAGAACAATATCTGTAATTATTACACCTTGAACATGCAAGCAATAAAACGTCAAATATAAAAAGAAGCATTATTGTAATCCAACAAAAACCAAGAAGAAGAAATAAATAGATTATAAGTGAATTTGGTTGGCAAAAAACTCAAGGAACAAGAAAAAACAATTTTAACCTGTTGATCATCGTCATTCTCAGCATGTGCTATGCCAAGTAACCTCCAGCCCTCAGCGTTGTCAGGGTTCTTCAGAACCTCGGCCTCCAAAGCCAGTACTGCTTCACTTAAGAGCCCCTTGAGAAACAATTCTTGCCCTTCTTTCAGAGGATTAGGATGGCCAACATAAGGATTCATATCAGAGAATACATATACACCACTCGAGGACTCTGATTTCTGCTTCAGTGCTACTTGCTCATTCAGGTACCTATTATGAAAACCAAAATTACAACATGCAATCACATAAAAGGTATACGAGGCTATATACTATATATTGGATCAGATATTAACCACATGACATCATGCCAAGAACACCAATAATGAGAAGTATTCAATATCAAACTTTCTTATGAGTAATATAGAAGCATAAATGTCAATCAATATATATATATATATATATGACTAAAATTTATGTATAAGCTAAACAGGTATTTAGAAAGAAAAGAAACAAGAGCCTGGTACCTAAGAGTCAACTTACGATAAGCATTAAGTTCATATTTACAAGGATATTAGAGCAAAAGATAAAAGCATTAGCAAACTTCAAGCTTCTGACTAGAACTGGCAAATGGGTGGGTCAGGGGCCATGGATACTAACAGGTGGTCGGTTAAAAGACCAACTTTTATCATTTATTAATAGGCATTTCAGTCTAGTGAAACTGGGTCATATGCACCCATCAACATCAAACAGTTTTCCGTCGTGACAATTTGATGAATTCAGAACCACTTTATAGGAAATTTCGATAGACTTCATATCTCCCTTTCCATTCTCTCTTCATATCTATTTTAAGCTCCTACATCCACTCAGATGGGCCTACCTGTACACATGAAAGTATATTCAGCTGGTATTGTACACTACATGATATCTTTGTAAGTTCACAGATCCTATGGTAGTCTCATTGGACCATTTTATGTTATATTGTCTCAAATGTTTGGATATAATTTTTACATATCTGCCTACTTGGAAAGATAATTTCTTACAAATATACCAAATTGAATGAACCCGCAGTATCTGAGCAGATTATGTTCTTACGTAGGCATGCAACTTCAAGTTCGAAATCCAATACAACTTAAATGTATGACTAAACAGAATGCAAACTTCTATCAACAAGAGGCTTGATAGATGATAAATGCATATGTGGGTCCACTCAAAAACCCGCTGATTTTGTGGGTGTTTGATGGATGACCCAGCGCAATTTGCAAAGTACAATTTGTCCACTGAAACTCAATGTGGAGAGGGTCTGGGTTGGTTCATGGGCCTGGGATTGATTTGCCAGCTCTAGTTTCAACAGACAAAGAAACAACAGTAACCAAAAGTGTACGTTAGAACAGGAAAGCAGATCTGAAAATATATTTTTTTCAAAAAATATAATGTTCTGAAAATGTTGCTTGTGAAGACAGACAAAAAGCAATTGTTAATTACACATTCACGCACATTTTCAAAATATAAAAGAAATCTGCTCATTTATACTGCAAATATGTTCATGATTTTTTGATCTCTTCTTCAGCTTCTATAACGTAACATGAGAGTAGAATAAAGGTTCGTTTTCCTTACAAAAAATTACTGAACTTACTCATCATATGCATTTGCCCAGTTATCACCTGAAGTGTCACCCAATACTCCTCCTGCAACCTGATGCTCAAATTCTTCTGCCCAGTCATTGACATGTAACTTTGAAAATTCATTGACCCACTCACCATCTACTGATCCATGTAGCTCGCGTTCAGCGGCAAACTCATTTGCCCATCCATGAGGTCCATCGGAATGCTGAAAACAAAGTGTTTGGTGAATAGGAGACATGTAAATTTGCCTAGAGCATAACTTCTTCAATCACCAGGCATAAACTCTAGAGCAAACATAAGGTCTAAAGTAATAAAACCAACAGAAAATCATTTTACCAACTCACTAAAGAGATAAGACTTCCACAGTACACAATAAGTTGGATGACAATGACAGTAAGGTAGCTAGAAAAGACTTTCATTTGATAGAGCATCCTACAAATCCTGAAAATAGGAGACTGTGTTTGTTCGGGAGAAATTATAAGCTGCAGAAATTCTAAGTTGATAGAGATGAGTGGTAGTTGTGGGTCCTACATGTTAAAATTAAAGTTTGACTTTGACCTTTAAATTATAATGAAGTCAAAATTTAAACCAAACAAGCACTATATAATGCAACAGACAAGCACTAGGTCTTGAGCTCTTAATCAAGTCTGTACTTGCCTGCTCATTCACAAACTGGTCAGCCCATGTTTGACCTCCATTATACTGTTGCTGATATTCTGCTGCCCAATCTCCAGGTGCAGAGAATGTGCCTTGCTTTATTTGATTATCCTCAATAGTAATTTCGCCACGACTCATTTTTGATACAAACTGGCGGAACTTCGAATTCTACATGACAGATAAATGAGACAGAAAAGTTATTACATGGCAATACAAAAGTAGTATACAAATTCCAAAAAGCTAGCATACTTATTGCATACTGATGGATTCTCCACTCAAGATCATCTTGTCATCATATATTAAGAATGATGAGAAAATAAAAAAAAACCCAAAATCTCAAGATGGGCAATTACCTGGAATTTTGGGTCATTGTTTTGAGCGAGCACGTGTGCTAGCTTATGTGTGTGCTCCATGGCGGCTAAGCCAGAAATATTTGCACCTCTCATTTGATCTATCGATGCAAGTTGGGATTGCTCCTGTGATAGTTGGAGGAACATTGTAATGTCAAAGTACTGAGTAAGGAAAGCTTAGCATGTAACTTTCTGTTTTAAGGACTATAAACTATCAATGTGATGGAAAGAATCTTTTTGTCTGGATCAGCAAATTCACACATTAAGCTCCTATTTTCTAATGGCGTTACAACTAACCCTTTCTTCTTGCAACGAGGTTTAGAACAGAAATTTTTACGGACAGAATTGAAAATGTCAGCTGAAGAACATAGATAGCTTATGTGGTAAAGAAAATTCATTTGTAAATTGAACTGCAAGAAAAATTAGTAATTTGTTATTCTTTCTACAGAGAACATTAAACTCTAGAAAATTGACCTTAGAAATTAATTAACTAAATTATGCACACAGCCTATCAGCCTGTCAGCTGCAACAAATAATTTTAGCTCTGTGAAATGTCAAACTGAGAGACACTTCTTACATGCTCAAATTCAGTAGCCCAACCATTAGCACCATGTTGTCGTTCAAATGACTGAATCCACGCATTAGGATCATTGTGTTCTATTTGGCGCTGCGAAAATTCAGCGACCCACCCATCTGTGACATAAGGCCCAGGTTTCATACCTTGAGACTCGTTCCAATACTCCTCCAGCTCTGGAAATCTCCCAGGCATGGAGCCTCTGGAATTTACGTCATTATCAATTTCTAAAGAGGAAAGCAGTGCATTAACCTGCAAAGAAAACAAAGTCCAAATTACAAGCAACAGAAAAAAGAATGATCAAGCACATTCCTGTGGGCAAATTGTTACATTTTGATTAACATGCAGTCATTACATGCTTGGTTAACAACTTTGGATCACACGAAAACCTAACTCTAAGGATTTCTCCCCGTACAAGATCCTACTTTGGATCTTCTTCTGTGCTGATTTCACAGACCTCAGGATTAGGATATACAAGAACACAAATCTTAAGGTATTAAAATGGATTTCTTGCGGTTGCAGGGTCTGGAAACAGGATTGCATCTTAAGAAAGTTTATGTAAGCTGATTCCATAGACTTCTTGATTCTTCTAGAATAGGTGAAATGGATGGGAGGCCTATCGTTCTGATGCTATGAAACAATTGAAATACCCTTTTTATATTCTTGATGACATTTTCTACAATATTTACTTTGAAAGAACATAATATAATCAATTTTGATCAGAAAGTAATTTATATTTACTGGGCTGCCAATAATAATCCATAGTATCAATTCAAGTGGTCTGTCATTGCCTGGCATGTAAAACGAATAAATTGTGGAGAAAGCTTCAACCTGATTCCCATATAATCCAATTCACAGTATAACGCTTTCGACGAGGAAAGATTAAAAAGGCTTGCAATTGAAAAACATGATAATGCCAAAACACAAACAGAAAGCAACAGGGAGAAGAGAAGAAGCATAGACTTCATAAATTAATGTACAACTCCCAACTGTTAATGATATCAACAGAACCTGTGTGTTGATAAAATCTTCAGTCTTATCTGCAAAAAAGTGCCTAGCCATTATACTGCTACGATCACGTATGCATTGCTTATCACCTTCAGACAATCCTAACATTGGAAGTGAAGTAGGACGGAAAGGTATGCCACCATGGCTGCTGTGAACAAATGAGTGCAAGAAACTTGACAAAACTCTTTGAGGCGGGCCTGCAAAGGACAAAATGGAGAAATTATTAGAAAATCATATGACACTATTTTCTTCTGGAGGGTTGGTATCAACCAATCATCAAGTTCATTTAGGTTTAAGAACAATACCATCTTGCTTGAAATATTTGTTAGCAGAAATGACTGGCATTCAAAACTTCTACTTTCAAGCTATTTCAAAATATAATCTATTCTGCACGAGCTTTTCAAACCGATAATGGGGACATAATAGCACTTATCAACTGCAGGCACATTTGTCAAGATCAAATAGAATGTGGAATAAGGGAATAATTTTGTACTGCATTTATTCACTAACTGAACTAAAATTTTGGTAATAATTGGAAACTTATTTCTATTGCATCATAAAAATGACCTCTCTCAATCCCTATAACCTAACAAATATAAAAACTACTAATGTGAAGGAAATTATAATAATGGAATTGGAGATATCTTTTGGAAAATGTCGAATTTATCAACTTTTACCAACAACAATAATGACCGCCTTCAATTAATAGAAAAGAGATTTCAAGATTACCATCAAAATCATGTTGAAGCCGGCCGTGCTCTAAAGGTATATTGGTTATACTACCCCTACCCAGAGAATGATGAATGTGAGGCCTTCGTATCTCGTCCCAAGCATCTGCAAACCTGTTCTGATCGGCAGAGCGGAAACCTTGAAGGAATTCTGAGCCCTATGAGAATGAAGTATGAAGAGAATGATGTTACTTTTCCACAATCAGACATCCAGAGATAGATAGACAGAGATCTACCTGGGCATGAGGCTGCAGTGGATGTTCGAGCTCTGAACCTGGAAGGGCAGCAAAGGGTTCTTCAGTCCTGGCAAGAAAATTGCCATCAGTGGTCGTAGTTGTGTCTGTAGGAATTTCTCGCAGCCTGTCCTGCTTAGAGACAAATCAAGTAATCAACATTGATTATTATGTCAAATGCAATAGCATACTTTCTGTTGTACACTCAATGAGCTAAATGTATGCTTCATGATAATAATTTCCCTTGGAAGGTCGTGTCTTTTTCAGGGTGCTCCTGCTCACAGCAAATGCATCCAGCATCAAAGGAGAATATGCAGAAAGAATTCTTCAAAGTGACTTTCATGTTCCTAGAATGGCTCGATCTTATAATTGAGCATATGACATCTTGCTCCTTAAGGAACAGACATATGCATTAAAGCTCAGAGAATTATGTTTGTGAGTTCATAAAGCTTTCAAACCCTTTTCATTTAACCTTTTGGGATTTTTGGATCTTGTAAATTTTTATCCTGGCTTAAGTGGAGAAGAATGTTTCTCTACAATTTAGCATACTTTGAGATGCTTTGGTAAATATTTTACCTAGAACAAACAATTGATGAATTGATAGCTTCTTCAAAGTGTTTAAACAGATAGAGACTGAAAGTCAATACACACTCGAAAGGCCTTAGTGAAAGCTCCTTTACTTAAACAAAATGTCAGGTGGTTGCCCCTCATTGGATTGATATATCTTTCTATCTTCTGATGTTTACCTAAAGATCTAGTCAAACTTTTAATCTACATGGCAATAAATATATATCATGAACCCACGTGACATTCCTTCTGATTAGTAGAAAGAAATGTCCACTTGTCAAAAGATTTAATACCCTTGCCTTCACGCAAAAGAAATCATTGGCGAAATTTTTTCAGAAATGGGTATCACAATAAGATCAGAGTTCATATAGTTTGTCAATATATCCTATCAAAAGGCAATACTTGCAATCTTCGCTGATAAATAGAAAGTTGACGCTGGAATGGAAGAACGTGAATTTTATGAAACATGTGTGATCATTAGTCATTAGAAATAGAAACCTATATTAACCAGGCTCCGCAATGATTGTATTCATTTTTCCATAGCATCATTGGAATCAAATTACTGAACGACTAGGCAGTTCAATGGGTAAAAGTTACAGGTAAAAAATTAAAATTAACAAGCTAAGAACACAATCAAATGGAAAATTACCACTAAACGAGGTAATATTGCTATGGTCAGTCCAACAGAATAATAGTTTCACTGAGTTTTTTATTTTATTTTTTCTCGGAGCTGAAAATATTTCAACGTACAGTAATTTCTACTCCTACCATACAAAATAACATGAACTACAACCACTCTTTACGAGTATTCCCCAAAACAAAATGATATAAAGAATCCAAGCAGGCTCAAAACCTTAGGTCAGTAGGAATTTAGGCAAAATCAAATTCACGAATAAAATCAAGAAATAACCCGAGTTTTTGAGGACGAGCCGATGAGGGCGTTGGTTAGAGCTCCAAGAGGATTGGAGGGGCCTGAGGGACCAGGCACAGCACAGGCGGCGCCACCAGTCACCAACTCCCGCATCGCCATCTTTATCAAAATTCACCACCGACCTCTTTTCTTATCAACACCGTCCGCTTGTTAGTACTATCAATTCCAGGAAAAAAAATGAGTTGACGTTCACATACGGGTGAATGTATAGAATCGAGGAGTAGGACAATACGGTGTGGGGACGGGATAGGCGAGGCAGGGGCTTTATGGGTAATAGTCACCATAGATATACTCAATTGAGTGTCTTTTTCAGGTGACATTTTGTTTGGATTAATCTATTCATCTCCACTGGAGTTGTAAATACAGTTTGAATGACGTTAATGTGGCATTAAATCATTTAATTTCACATATCATTTAGATTTACCTAAACTGTATTTATATCCCTACTGAGGATGAATAACATTACTCTTTTGTTTATGTTAAAGTACTATATCGATTAATATATTTATGAAGCATGATTGGTAAGTTGTGATTGAATGGAAAAATTGATTGTATTTTGAATGATTTAATGATAAATTATCATATGGCCAAAAATTATGCCAACCACTATAACTACTATCATGATTGTATTTCTATACCATGGGTAGCTGACATTGAACCTACTCTCAAATTTGTAAGGAAAATTACATAAGATCCTCGATTTAGTTAGTATTTTTGGCCCCCATGTTTACAATAACTTATTTTTAATTACACATTCTCTTATAAAATAATTTTATGCGTAAAAAAAAAAATTCTTCGTTTTTAACTGCACATTCTTAAAAAAATTACTATTTTAAAATATATTTTCTTACCAAAATGGGGGCTCAAATAGGTGCTAAATATCTTAATCCCCATCTCGCCTCCAAAAATCTCTAACATATTGACAGTCTCGAAGGTGTTACCCGTGTAAATAGTCTACTTAGTCTTTCGAGGTTCTTGTCTTTAAGAAAGGATCGATGAGTTGGAGAAAGTGATTATGACGATGTCGACTAAAGTGCAATGTGTCATTTGTTGTTGTAAGACAAAGCTATTTTTCTCAAGGATCGCCTCCTAGACGAATATGATGACAGTAAAATGTACATTGTAGTGATTGGAGCTAGAAAAGTTATATATGTACTGTTAGAATATGTTTGTTATACTCGTAATAGGGAAATAGAGAGTATACATTATTATTTTATCTATAATATTTTCATCCTCTTAGGATTTTGTAGCCACTCAACTCTCGATGAATGTATAATGTGCTCTGTCAATGGCTTAATATGTAGCTTGAGGTCCTTTCAATGCTTTCTTTTCAAAAACATGATGATGACCAAAAATTAGGGTAGGACCATAATTTGAGCAAAAGGATAAAGTGGTCTATTCATATTTAATTAATAAAGATAATTAAAAATAAAATAAAAACTTCACATTTCCCACTCACCACACCCCCACACCAGTAAATCAGAGGATTTTCGCCATTGGTCGCAGTGATACCGCCATTGAAGGGGGGAAATTCCCTGATTTAGTCGACTTTTTTGTGAGGATCGAGGGTGTATTTCTTTCCCCTTATTTTCTAGTGTAGCCTTATGGGTGGTGGTTGTGGGGTTTCAGAATTTGTAATGTATTTTTCAGTTCCCCCCCCCCCCCCAAAAAAATTTGACCCCCTTTGATTTTTTTTCCACTAATAAATATTGACCCCCCCCTCCCCCCCCCCCCC
>CAIGRQ010201319.1:0-14756 GCA_903798375.1 Fraxinus sp. D2006-0159 | reverse complement strand
GCATTTTTAATGCCTTCTCTTTGGAGCTGTTCTTGGCCTCATCTTCATCACCAATCTTTTTTGGTAAAAACCCATTAAAAGAAATTGATTTTGTCATTTAATTTTATATTTATTGAATCAAAATCAACTAAAAACAAAGACCTGAACTTCTTGGTTTTGTTTTCATATTGGTTCTGGATCTTCTTCTGTCAAGCGGAAATTGAATCTTTTCTTTGCTTCTGATCTTCTGTCGACGATCCATATTGTTGAATGTGTTACTGTTGTGGAAGAGGAAGACAATATATCACATTCGTATGACTCCGAAAAGGGACACTCCATGTTTACACCAAACAGCCTGAGTCGCGTTGTTGCAGACTTCCCTTGGACCACAGGCACTGATTCAAACGCCATTTGTGGTGGTGGAGGAAAGGTCAGGGGCGGCGGAGATGGAAATGGATTGGGTTTTCAATGGAATCTGGAATGCTGTGACTGTGAAAATGAAATCAAATAAAAAAGGGAACCCGACCCGACCCGTCGGGTTGGTTCGGGTCGGTTTAAGAAAAGTCCAAAACCGGTTTATATCAGGTCGGTCGGTTTTAGGTCAAAACCCGACCCGACCCGACCCGTCAATTGCCCACCCCTAGTGTCGTGTATTGTTAATTTTAATAACATATATCGTGGGATCCACAACTTTTTAATCACACATTTTATCAACTTTATCAAAATCTACTAAGTCCCTATTTGACAACTTAGGGATTTTTTATTTTTTTTTGGTATATAGTGATTTTTATTTTTAAGAATGTGGTTAAAATGTAGAAAAAATTTCGACTTGCATGCCGAATATTTTATTATGAAAATGTTTGGTTGAAAATAAAGTTGAAAAAAATGAGTTTTGTTTCAAACAAAGATTCAAAATCTGATTTTAATCCCAACAAACGGGTGCATAATCTCTTTCGAGGAGATCCATGGGTCTTCCGAATAGAAGCTAAAAACTAATTTTGATCCCAAACAATAGTGCTTTATAATTTGGGTTAAATTTACCAATGGTCACCCAATTTTATACTTGGTCTCACAATTTAATTTTGTTTCACCATAATCATCCAACCTTTTATTTAGATGGTCATGATAAAATAAAATCAAATTTGGTGACTATTATGACACTAAATATAAAGTTAGGTAGTCATGATGAAACAAAATCAAATTGGGTGGTTCTGATGTCAAATATAAAGATTGGTAACCTAAATTTAACCCTCATAATTCACATAAATAAATCCCGACTGAATATGATACAAAATAAGTAATCGGCATCGATAATTGTTTATACAAAGAGAAGAAACTATGCTAAGCAGCCACAGGAAGCAATTTTTCCACGCCTGCAGTTGGAATGCAACCAAACGACCTAGCCAACCCGGTGGCGAAGCGGGATCTACCCTTCAACGACCTCAAAACTCCCCAATAACTTCCACTCCTCTTCCCACCACCACCAGCTCCACCATTGACCGCCGTACCATCCACTGGAAACGTATTCACAGTGTCCCGCCGGCGGCTCTGCCGTTGTTTGATGGCACTCAGCTCCATCTCAGGCTTAAACTTCACTGGTCCAAACATAAACATCCTTCTTCTTGACTTGGCCGACATGGACGTAAGTGAACTGATATTCACCCTCTGAGCATGATACTCCATGGCTCCTGACAAAGACCTTGATTGATAAAAATCTAGAGCAGAATTCGACAACATGGTCGAGTTCGATCTGTTCTTAGTGACAGAAGAATTGTACTTTTCATTGTTCAAGAACTGATCTTCATCATTGTAATTGGAAGCTTTATGAAAAGAAGAAGTTTTAACTGTGGCCAAATAATCTCTCTTTTCATACTCATTGCGGTCTTCTTCGTTGGTGTATGGTTGGGAGGTGAATCCGGTAAAGAACTCGAAAAGTTGATCGATTTGAGCTGAAGAAGTTCTTGTTCTTGGGCTCGTCTTCTGATCATCATCTTCTATTTGAAGATTAGAAAAAGAAAGTCTATCTTCTTCGTCTTCTACATTGTAGTATTCGAAATTTTCTGTATGTTCCATTGTTGTAAAGAAAGTGAGATATCGAGAATGGAAGGATTGTGGAGAGAAATGGTAGGAATTGATATGTATATAAGCACACACAAACATGTGCAAAGAAAAAATGCCACTTCTTCTAGATGGGAGGGGTTCATTTTAATCAACTGCTGACCATGAAAATTGGATATATAATTCATCAATCTAAGACAGGAAATTAGCAAGACCTACTAGAAGAGAAAAATGGGCCAATAGAGAAGAAAGTTATGGAAGAATAAGTAGAGGACAAATTCCGGAGCATCTGTTTGGTTTAACCAATAAATCATATTTTTGATAAATTTTTATAAAAGTTAATGAGACGTGTGGTTGAAAAGTTATGAATCTAATTAAATTTTTTTTATTAAAAATATGTTTTGAGTAAAAGTAGGTTAAATTTACTTTTTTTATTCAGTCAATTTTAAATATTAATATTAAACCACACATTCACAACTATCGTCTATTTATTAACAATATATTTCGTCGGATCCATTTTCATTCCTTTTAAAAATTACTAATTATTTTACACGAACACTCCATAAACATATGAAAATTCTAATATATGTTTCTAGAACACCAGCAACACCAAATGCTATTTGCCACTGATTTTGTCATTTCGCAGAAAGGGAAGAAATGTCAAAAACAATGAGGGAGAAAATGAAAACAAATTTCCTGGTAACTATAATTTCCCTACAAACACTTCTTAAATTTGGATAAAAATAAAATATTTGAATTTTTTTTTTTAAGCAAAATGGAAAGTTAAAAATTGAAAGGGGCATTCCGAGAATTGAACTCGGGACCTCTCGCACCCTAAGCGAGAATCATACCACTAGACCAAATGCCCGCAACTAGTAAAATTTGAAATTTAATATTGAATATATAAAATCAGAAAAACCTAGCTAAGGAAGTTCTATTTGGGGTTTAACCTTGAAATCCGAAGATTTTATTAGGAAATGGCAAGAGCAGTCCTGTTTCATTTGGTGCGATCTCGAACCAGTTATCTCAAATACACAGATTTTCAATCAGGTTCTTTCCCAATCTCTATCAAATCATTCATGTTCATGTATGTATGTTTCTACTTTTGTGTTCGTATAATTTTATCTGTATTTGTGTATATTTGCTTACCGTCTTCCGTTAATGCCTTATTTGTTCCGGAAAATCCATATTAATGTCTTCTATAATTCTCCGAGGCATATGGTCTAGTTGTTAGGAAGCTGAAAATGTCAAAAAGTAGAAGGAAAATTGTTGTCTTCTGCAACAACTTTGCGTTTTAAACTCAAATTTGTCTAGATGATACACGTTAGATTAGTATTCCTATCGAAAAATTTAGATATTCTAGTACATTTATGCGCAAGTCCACACTGCCGTTTGTCAGAAATCTTTAAAATCAGCTTATAAGTGAGTGTTCTTCAAGTGCTTATAAATCCACATTTCGAGCTTTAACTTGATGACAGAGATCTGGATGATTTTACTGAACCAGTTTTCTATAAGAAGGAGCCATCCAGGTCATATCTTCTGCAGAGGGGAATCTCTTGAAGGGTGCATCCTCTATTACCACTGATACAAGAACATAGGGGAGAACTTTGAAACTAACTTGCAAAAAAGAGGGTGCTCAAAGTACTTGTTAGCCACAAGTCAATCTTTAACTTACTGACGTGGGACTCAATAGAGTAGTTATAGGGGTCATAAAAAAGTTTGAGACAAGTTGTCTAAAAGGTGTTAGATTGGCCCTAGATTTTTCTTGCTACAAAATTTTTTGTCATTTTTTTCTCTCTATGATCTTCCGTCCTGACATTTTTGTAGCTGTGAGTAAATATCTGATCCTGACAATACCATGTAAGACAAATTCAACAAAGCCACTAATGGACAAATTTATACTGAAATGAATGAGTGGTTTATGGCTTCTATTTGGGTTTGTTAGCTCCTCTGTATATATGTGCGACGTAGCGGATGAACCTGTTGAGTTACAGAGCTATGTACTGCAGGAGTGGAGTTGCATGGCTTTTTATGGAGTTATGATGTGGCTTGTGTAAGTGGTGTGTGCTTGTGCAAGAGAAATCGGTCTGCTGGCATGTATCTGATGTGTCTCCACTGCCTGAAAGTGTTGTGTAGTTTGTATTATTTGATTTCAGTTGAGTTATCTTGTTATTTTCAGCAATCAAATTTGGTTGATTCGATCTATACCCAACAAGAAAGGGAATGAAGCCAGTCTTTCCTATTAGCAGTTTGTTATTCTACCCTTTAAGCCACAGGTTCCATAATACCTAAATATACTAAGTATAAAATCAAGATTAACTATAACATCAAGACTAAGATATAGCCAAAGTGTGCTAAATGTAGAGATCCTAGTAGAGAACTCAATGTAGGAAGGATGGTATTCTCTTCACTATTCGTTTAGGGCACAGAACATAAACAAGTACAGAAGTCCAGATATACTAGTAAGAGGAATTTTTTTATGATTAAGGCCACTCTAAGAGGGATATACACTGTTGTCCTCAGTGAAGTTTATAAACAAAAGAAAAGCGAAGCGATGGCTATATTGAAAGAGAAAATGTAGTGATTTGAGTTGTTTTACATGTATAAAATGGCTAGTTACTCATAGACTTCCTTTGAAAATCTCTCCAAGCATAGGAAAAAACAGAGACTAAATTAACATTCTTATGTACTAGTGGCTAGGTTGCTACTCCAAAGCTGTGATGCTCTGCACTAGACTATTAGTTGTTCTGAGAATTAGTGAAAATTTGTGACTGAGGCAAAATGACGTCTCAATTGTGGATATATCATCATATAGCAGTTAGCAAATTTGATGAAGATCAAACCTTGTTTGTCGTATTTTGATTTTGGCGAGCTATAGCATGGTTTTGCCGTTGATCTTTTAATGTTAGTAGTTTATGTGATCTATGTCCATCGATGTAAAATCAATCCACTATCCATTTATCAGAAAGGCATCTTGATATCTGAACCCTGTTTCCCCTTTCCCCTTAGGAATCCCAGCCTTCGACAAATCAAGCAGTTGGATCCCAATCATCTTTTTTTTCTTTCTTCTAGATTCCCAACCTTTCATCTTTGGTACTCGTTGGTCCGGTGCACTTGAACTGCCAGTTTTTCTGTCAAAGCGTAGCATGTCTTGCACGGTGGTCCCTTTTTTGGGATATTTCTATCGACCCACTTCCAAGACCAGCTAAAAAAGAAAAAGAAAGAAAAGAAGGAATCAAAAAGATAAAAACAATCTAAAGGGAAAATTACTGCAACAGTCTTGGTCTTTGTCCTGAATCCCTGAATATTCATTAAACCACGATGCATATTCTTGTCTGACATATTTATTCTTGTTAGTCTTAGCATATTCCATTGTATCAGGTTATCATCTAAGTCGGTTTGGACAATGGGTGCAGGCTCCCAGTGCCAAAATTGACACCAACTTTATCAAGCCATTTGCTGCTCTCGAGAAACGATGGTTATCTCAGTCCACAGTAGCAGAAAATGACAAGAAGATCAGTATTGGACCTCAGAAAGGTGGAGAAATGGGAAATGGAGAAAAGGAAACCGGGATTGTTTATTATGGCCCTATATCAAATACTATCAAGAAAGTGAAGCTTCTCTCTCTTTCCACTTGCTGCCTCTCCGTGTCTTTAGGTCCTGTGATAACTTTCATGACGTCTCCCGACATGAATGTTATCTTGAAGGGTGCAGTGGCATCTTCTGTTATATTCCTAAGTGCTTCGACTACTGCAGCTCTCTACTGGTTTGTAAGCCCTTACGTTCACAAGCTCAGGTGGCGACCTGGTTCAGACAGCTTCGAGGTGGAGATGATGACATGGCTGGCAACTTATGCTCCTAAAACAATAAAGTTTGCAGATATCAGGCCACCAGAGACCAATCGGCCTTTTGTGTCATTTAAAGCTAACGATCAGTTTTATTTTGTTGATGCAGAGCACTGTCATAACAAGGCATTGTTGGCTAAGCTTACCCCGCAAAAAAATGCTCATGAATCAGCTTTCAAGAATTTATGATGAATAATATTATTTTTGTCTATTTGTCTGAAATTCTGCTGGAGTAAATTTTTATGTGATCTTTTTATCATGTAGAACAATTTCGATTAAAGTGTAATAATGATATATTTGAGGTGAAATTTTCAGCGTAAAATATGGTTTGTTTTTACTCCACATCTCTCTCTCAACCAAGAACGGGAGATTTGCATCAGCAGCAAGAGAGCTAAATCCTTAATGCTTGCATCTCCTGTTTATTTGTTAGTACATTTCTTCTCTCCTATCGGCCTCGGCCTGCCTTGGCGTTTCAGGGCCTTTATATGAAACCTATGGGCCTGTTCGGTAGGAATTAAAATCGGATTAAAATTGAAAAACTAGTTATTATTGTTGATTTTTATTAGGCAAGTAAGATTCAATAACGGTTATATTTTTAATTTTAATTGAATTTTGAACTATACTGAACATGTCCTATATACATTATGAGTTTATCATAAATATTGAAAGCATTGATACTATGGAGGTCTTTATCTATGCAAGGTTCTAGACAAAACACATACCATCTAGCACTCGACGAGCCCGTGCTGTCACTCACTCATGTTAGCCCTGTAGGAATTTTTTTCTTTAGATTAGATGACCACTAAAGCTGCCATTTAACAATCGTTTTTGTTCACCTGAATTCTCGAATCTGTTACTAAGTCAGGGCATCACAACCGGCCCTGTTCTTCTATTGGTTGAAGTTCAATTTTTTCTTGGACAATCATGAACTGTGGTAGAAGAAACTATAATTGTGATCATGAACTAAAGTAGAATATGTGTCCTGTCCCTCGTTGATGAAAAGCAGACTGAGCATAAAAACGTGTAGTACAAATGTTGCATTGATTGGATGAAACAACTTAGCCTCTGTTTCGTACACATTAAATTTTTCATTCACATTATTCTACTCATTTTCAACCGCATTCTTCAGTAAAATGATATTTTTCATCAAATTAATAATTTTTCCTTATTTTTCAATCACATTCTCTATCAATCTACTATTCTAAAATACATTCTTCTAAAATAATGTGGCTCAAATACACCTTAGTCTCTGTTTGGCACCTATTTTTTAAAATTCATATTTTCTCAAATTTATTTTTAATTATATAATTTATGAGATTCATAATTTTTTAATCATATAATTCATCAATTTTTATTAAAATTTATTAAGAATCTGATTTTTAGATCATGTTTGGTAACAATTAAAATCCAATTAAAATTGAAAATATGACCGTTATTGAGTCTCACTAATCTAATAAAAGTCAACAATAACGATTGATTTTTCAATTTTAATCCGATTTTAACCTCTATCAAACATGCTCTTAATAAAACAAAACAGGAGGCCTACACAAGCTAAAACTCAACCACGTGTCAAGTGAAATTAAAAAATAATTAAAATATGAGTAAGATTATTCATCCAAGGATTACAAACATAATTTAAGTGGCGCTAATTGTACACACAATTGAGGGCTAATGTGCAATTTTCTATCCTTTAATGCACCTCTATCTGCTTTTAAACTATAGCAAAAGTCTCCTCTCTCTTACACAGAAACACAGTTTTTAACAAAACTGAAAACCTATCCCCTGTAAATGTAAGCAAAACCCTAACCAGAAAACTCACCTCGATCTCAATTATAGCCTTCATTGATCCATTGATTCGACCCGTTTCTCTATTGAAGTACATCAAACAGCATGGAAAATAATGAAAATCGAAGCAATATACCGAAGAAAGTTATTAGTAGGTGTAGTTAAAATTGGTATTGTTTTGATTTTGTTTATTTTTTTGTGAAGATGTATAAGAACCAGCTACAGGAGCTGGCTCAGCGGAGCTGCTTCAATCTTCCATCGTATGCGTGCATCAGGGAAGGTCCCGATCACGCGCCGCGGTTCAGGGCCACCGTTAATTTCAACGGTGAGGCGTTTGAGAGCACTAGCTACTGCTCGACGCTTCGACAGGCTGAGCACTCGGCTGCCGAGGTCGCTCTCAATGCTCTTGCTAGCCGTGGTCCCTCCAACTCCCTTGCTGCCAGAATTCTGGTAAAATCTGTTTACTTTTCGACACACATTTTGAGGAGGGTTTTGCAGCTTTCATTTTCATCTGGTCTATGTGGATTTCATTTTTGTTCCTTTTCGTGATTTTTGATGGTGAATTTATATCTGACTTTGTTATTGCTGATTCGAATTTAAGAAGAAAAGAAGGAAATGATATAAATGTTTTATGTTACACTTTGCTTTTAGATGACTTCTAAGACCTTCTGCTGGTAATTTGGTGTGTGCTTCATTTTTTATGTTGGAGTGTAGAGTTGTTTGGTAGAGCAGGTTGCAATATTTACTTATCAAATTTGTTTTCTTGGTCTTTGTTTTCATGTTTTTAGTCTTGGAATTATGCCTTGAGTCGTGTCCAAATGCTATATTTTCCTGCTTGGGACTTGTTTGTTGGAATTGAATTTAAGCAAATTAAGTTATGAAAATTTCTATTAAAATCTGTCAAAACATTCCTGGTGTATTGGAAGCCAGTATAAGATTTCTTGTCCAATTTTGCATCTCATGCTTTCCTATTTTGTATGGTGGAATTGTGATTAATTTTATGCCTACATATATTGCTTAGGACCATATGATGCAATGAATCGGATAACGGTCACAGTTTGAATTTTACACAAGCTGCAAAGTAACCAAGCCTTTTGTAATTAGCTCGAGGCGGCTCCTCTGCACATGGTTTAGCCTCTCTTTAGAAGCTTGAGCCAAAAATAACCTCAATCATTCCGCTAATCAAGCTCAACCTTGCTAAAAATAGGAAGGGAATTTTGCAATTTTCAATTTTTCCATTAAATTTAACTTCACTTGGATTTTACTTGGCTTTTCCAACACTATGATTCTGCCATTGAGGTGTCAATTGTGCGAGGATTGTCAGAAATCTTTTGGGACAACATGATGCAGTTCATGTCAGATGTAATGTTATACTTACATTTCTCAACATTAGCATTAAAGAATTTCAAATTTTGAACCTCGACGGATGGCAGGCTAACTATCTTGGTTTTTATTTTGTAAGCACCATTAATGATTCAAGCATTGATTGTTGTAAATCATAGTAAGCTGTTGAGGGACATAATCGTGATTATATCGTCCAAGCTCAAAAGCTTGCACAGCAATCCCAACAAAAGCTAGAATAGTAGAATTCGTTAGTTGGTCCTTTTAAATTCCTAATGAAGATTGAATTTACTACTTAACCCTTGTTTGATAACCATTATTTGGCAAAAACAAAGTTTTGAATAGTAAACTTTTGGAGGATGTGTGGTTAAAAAGGAAAATATTTTGGTTTACGTGCAGAATATTTTGCTGTGTGAACATATGGTTGAAAATGAGTATGTAGAATAAAGAGTTTAAAATAATCGTTGTCAAATAGGGGCCTATACTTCTCCCAAAACTCTAATTACTGCTTCCTCGACCAACTTGTAGACATAAGCGTGAAGTGTTGAGATTGGAAACTCGTGATATTAGAAAAAATAGTGCCTTTAAGTTTTTTTTTTTTTAATGATTAATTAAAGGAGAATAGAAACATAAAACAGCGTGTAGATAATTACGTACATAGAAGAATAAATAATCAATTCAAAAGATTTGGGGACCCAATGACCAAGATTCATCCAGCTTCGCAAATGACCATCAATAAAATAGCGTAAAGTCAATTCCATTCCAAGCATTAAATTTGTTGAACGTGTAATGTCGTAAATGCCCATCATTGCAAGTGGCTGCAATTTGTGAAAATTTTGAGGATCGTTTGAAGACAGATTCTCAAAAAGAAGATAGTAGGACATATTTAGGTAAAAGGATGAATACTTAGAACATTGGAATGCATATGATGTAAAAAAAATTGTTCGAATATAATCCACAATGTATATCCCTGACAAGTTAGAGGGCTTCCCCATGTTTGATAATTGAATATTCCTGATGATTTGAACATTGTATACAGGATGAGACCGGTGTCTATAAGAATCTCTTGCAGGAGGTCTCACAAAGAGTGGGAGCATCTTTGCCTGCATATACTACTTTCAGATCAGGCCTAGGACACCTTCCCATCTTCACCTGTACTGTAGAGTTGGCGGGCATTATATTTACTGGCGAGCCAGCTAAGAACAAAAAGCAGGCAGAAAAGAATGCGGCCATGGAAGCTTGGTTATCTCTGAAATCATGTGAGTTATCCTAGTCTTCAATGTCCTGATATGTGCATGTTCTTTTATGGAGAAAAGAATAACTTCAACTTTGACATTCACATCATGATTTGCTTTGTAAGATGTCACTTTTGGGGAAGTTTATGTTTTCTCGTGGAGAGAATATTTTAATTTATACAATGCAAAACTATTAAATTCAGATTTTCTTGCTATATTGTGCCCTAAGTATTACCAGCAAACTTTCCACAAAAAGAGTTTATTACCCTATAAATAAATGTGGAAAATGGAAGTTACATTAAAGAGAAGGGAAAAGCGCATATAGTTTAGCATTTATGTAAGAAACTATTTTGTGGCAGTCTGCAGAGCTAGGAACTTTTTTCAACAGTGACAGCTAGCTTCATCTTAAAACTATTATGTTATTATTTCCATTAGATTCCTCTAGTTAGTATATCTGACTTTTCCTCTAAACCCTAAGGCATTATAGTGAGAGAATATGATATTAAAAACAATTTACCCCTGCTTATCTTAGAGGTCATTTTGGCCTACTGTTGTTTCACAAATAATTTTACCGAACTCTCAATTTTCAAATTCAGAATCAAACAAATTCAATTCTGAAATAAACCAAACCCACCTTCATAGTTCATGCCCATCATATATTTGAATGGGGAAATATAGAATTTAGTTTGAAACCCAATGCCTCATTAGGAACTTTTTGCATTTGCAGAGTGTGTGGTTAGTTTCCCGAAAACAAATTTCTGGAAATTGTTTTCCGAAATTTTTTTCTCCGAGAACAAGGGATGATTTGGTGTTTTCTGTTGGAAATTTTAGGTACTATTTTCAGTATTCCGGTGAAACGCCTTTTTCAATTACCATCACCATTTACTTTAAACAACACAGCATTTTGGACAAGCTAATAACAGAACTTCATATCCAAGCCTGTTTCCCCTGTTTTAACATTCGAACTGCCAAACTCATTTTTACATTTGACACAGTACTTATTCCAAATGCAATACCTAATAGTTCAATATATTATTCTGTCATCATTCCACTTGATAGAGTTTTTCTATTTTGAAATTAGCAACCATCTTGAACATTCATGATCAAAAGAAAATGTAATACTGCGTCAATTTCTTTGCCTTTGTTGGTTTTAGTAATATTACTATAAACGCATAATTTTTTCTTTTCTTGGCACAGAAACAATATGCCTAACAACCCAAAAT
Source organism: Fraxinus sp. D2006-0159 (assembly GCA_903798375.1). Lineage (NCBI taxonomy): Eukaryota > Viridiplantae > Streptophyta > Magnoliopsida > Lamiales > Oleaceae > Fraxinus > Fraxinus sp. D2006-0159. Next base: position 3,290 of record CAIGRQ010201319.1, on the reverse strand, counting down.
AATACTAATGGTTATAAATATTTAAGAAGTGAAAAAGGTGATTTTACCTGGTACCCAAGTGATTTTGTGGTTTTGATCAATTTGAAAATAGGCAGAGGTTTATCCTTATATAATTTTCTATTATTTCCAGTTGTAAAAAGCATGATTACTTTGCATGATGTTCTTCAATTTTTTTTGTCTATCCAGTAGTGCAACAATTTGAGAGTTCAACATCAGAAAGGACACACAAGGATGAGCAGGAGCATGTAGCAGTAACTCGCGCTCTGCAAAAGTATCTCATACAGGCGAAATTGGCAAAGTTATCATTTCCAATAAAATTTCCTACATCAAATTCGAGGTCATCAAGTACCCAGCAGCCTACTGCTACATCATCAAAAATTTTGCCTTTAATATGCCCAAGGGCAGCTCCTCGTAACAAGCCTATTATGGCTGTGAACAACAAAGCGTCTCCAAAAACTGCTAAGACAACTCAAAGTCAACCAGCAATTTCTAGCACAAATGAGAGTTCCACGTCATTGGTGGAGAACCATCCAGTTGGGCCTCAAAAGTTCCCTACAGTTGGAGCAGCACCCTACATTCCTGTCCGGCATTTTAACCCGCATCATAGAATTGCACCACCAGTGACAATAAGAAATGCAATTCCTGTTTTCTCTGCAACACCATTTCCTCCACCTCAGACTTCACTAATGATGAGGCCTCAATCTTTGTGTGTGGCACCACCTGTCTGCATGAGAAAGGCTGTTCCCGTGTTTGCTGCTGCTCCTGTTAGGGTAGAGGAGCTCCCCATGTTACGTCCAACAATTCGAGTAGCGGATTCACGGATTTCCAAACCAACAACGAAGGTTGAGGAACCGTCAGGTTCTAAATTTTCACGAGTTCCTGTAGAGGACCCACCAGTTTCCAAAGCAACAACTTGTAGACTGGACGAGTCACAACTGTCCAAGGTTTCTCCTCTGGTTCGAATTGAGGAACCTCTGGGTTCAAAGTTACGAGCGGGGCATGTAGAAGGGCCACTGGATTCTGAGGTTTTGGCAGTTGAAGTTGAGCCCTCAGTATCTCAAGCCTCAATAGTTCAAGTTGAGTCACCAGTTTCAATGGTTATTGGTCCTGCAGCGAGTTCAAAAGCTTCTGCAGAAGAATCTAAGATTGCACCACAGGACAAACTTCAGGAGTCTCTGGAGATTGAAGGCTTTAAAGAGCTAAAAATATGAAGATTCAGGTAGGGCATTTTTAATAACAATAACCTTTGGTAAGATCCATACTGGTTGCTTTAAAAAGATTTTGATTCTCCTTTTCTTTTAGTTTCCCTTACCTGCTAGGATTGGAAACTACTGGAACAAAAATATCAGAAGCATTGATATAGATATATCTGGTACATGAAGCTTACAAGCTTTTGAGCTAAATCCATCATTTTCCTCCTCTGATGGAAAGCGGGAAGGAGGCATCATATACCCGACCTGTCTTTCCTTGTTTAGGGAGAATTTTATGTTATGTCACTTCAGCCAAAGCTACCTTTAAAGTCAAAAGTTTATGAGCATTTGGCTGCTGCTTTTCTGGTTTTTGAAAACTGAACTTCACAAAATATCAGATGTGTTGTAATAATAGTGGCTATAAATCTACAAGGAATTTGGAATATGAAGTCTTTGTTGCTCCGTGAGTCTCTATCCTGTCATGCACAGTCTTCATTCATAGGCAGAATCGCCCATATCATTTATTTTAATCTAGCATCTCTATCATAGTTTGAGCTCAAGAGATCTCTGTTTCGTAATATGGAAAGTGTATTCCACAGGGGCGTGTCTGTATAGTTCTCTGAATTTCTTCATGGATATACTTGCATGTTTTCTTCGTTCTTGTTCAACATAACCTGTGATATAATGAAAGACTAAAACATTGGAAATTCTGTTAGTGCAACTTAGACATAATTATTAATTTCAATATTTATTTCAAATGTTATTTTTTTAATGACCAGCTAGTGTCAAAATATTTTTTGGATTTAGTGCCTTGTATAAAGATATTAATGCTCCAGTGGAAATCCAATGCTCTCCTCCCACGCACTGATCAATAAGGACTGGGAATTCCATGAATTTACCTTTCCTGGTTTGTCTTTTTGTTATTTGACAGACTACTTCAGTTGCTTTGACTGCCAGGTAACAGTGCCAGCCTTGAGGGATGCCTCAAATTTCTGTTTCTGGTTAATTTTTTTAGTTTTTTGGCAGAGATGAGTTCATGCTTTTTTTGATTGCCAGGTTCCAATGTGAGACTGGGGGGATGACCTGGATTTTTGGTTTTTCTTTTTCATGTTGACACAGACTTCTCAGTATTTGCTTTGATTGTTAGTTTTTTTTGGCAGAGATGAGTTAGTGTTTTCTTTGATTGCCAGGTTCCAATGTGAGACTCGGGGGATGCCCTAGATTTTTTGTTTCTGGTTTTTCCTTTTTCATGTTGTCGACACAGACTTATCAGTATTTGCTTTGATTGTCGAGGTTTTCGAGCTCTGACTGTTGTTTTTGTTATTCTTGTATAGCCCTTTCTGCTTAAGCCTAGCTTGCGTTCATAGAAATATCCCATCTTAAAAGAATAATTGTTGTCCTTTGCGAAATAAAATAATCCACTTCATTCATTCTTATCATAAGGATACATACGAATTGATCAGCCAAAGTAATTAGGCATGTAATCAAAATTCGAGTTCAGGAGAACTGGTTTGCTATCTTCAATGATTGTTATCTACTTCGTAGAAAATCTGATCTGGGTTGGACTGCCTCATTTTACGATTCTAGTTTCATCCAATTTCTTATTTCATTACATATAATGGGCTCTACTTAGTCTAGACAATCTCACACAATAATGGATGATGTTCTCAAATCATAATTTAATATAGAATAAAGCTGCAGGTATAGGGAATTTCAACGGAATAAAAACAGGGTGCTGATGTGGCAGCACCTGGCCTTTTTTTTTCTTTCTAATGCAACAAGTGCTTTTCCTGTCAAAATTATCTTTAATATATAGGATTCTAATAAATGAGAAACTAAATTCTAATAAATGTTACCGACAAGCTTAATTGTCATCTTAAATGTATAATTTTGAGGGGAAATCAATTAATTTCACGTCATTACTTAAACTACTTGTACAGAGCTAATGTCAGAATACTCGCATGAGGGTGGACCTCATGTGAATAAAATATTATGAGTTGTGCTACGTATACCAAATATTTGACATAATCTTTTACATACATAACACGTGGCGGCCCCCTATTGAGATGGTAGCCACCATCTCAATAGGGGGCCGCCACG